>SKCR01035770.1:0-49453 GCA_019454045.1 Zanthoxylum bungeanum | reverse complement strand
TTAAGCTTTCGCATCGAATTTTATTTTCGACGCTAAAAAGGTAACGAGATTGTCGGTGGATTAGTCATAAACCTTAGCATCGAAACTGTTATCGACGTTAAAAGCTTAACATTTAGCGTCGAAAATAAAAAATCGACGCTAAGGTAAAGGGGTGTCGGTGGTGTTGTTCATAAATATTTAGCGTCGAAAATAATATCGACACAAAAGTTAGATTTTTAGTGTCAATTTTTCAAATCGACGCTAAAAAAATTTTACGATGCTAAAAAATTAACCTTTAGCGTCGAAAATATTTTCGACTCTAAAGACCCATTTTCTTGTAGTGATTATAATCTCTTTATTATCTCATCACATACAAGTCGATTTTTTTATTGGTTTTTACCATTTGAAAAAACAGTATGGTGGCATGAATATAAGTGACTTGCCTACCAAATAAAATAATATTACAGCCTTAAAATATATCTATTGAAAATTGAAGAACACCTACAAATATCTACATATTAAGTAAAAGTGGAGTATATATACATTTTCAATTTGCACAAAGACACATGCTTAAATGACACTTTCTTCTTAATGATATGGTACATGATGTGCCACATATCAAGTGAATAAATAATAAATTTCACAAATTCTAAATAAAACTTAGTTACAATATAATTTTAAAATGTCTAACATGACTCTTTCTTTTAAGAAACACTACTTCTAATTCATTTGTGAAATCATAATTTACAATTATCATATTTATTTCTTGGAAATAAAATATAATATTACTTTTATTCCTCTCTTTGATTGGATTAAACATATCACTTGCTAGCTAGTTACTACTCAAAATGTTATTCGCTTAGTGGATATATAAGACGCTTCTCATCATAAATCACAAAGCAAACCGTTTTAGAAAATTGAATATTAATCAAATTAAATTGAAAAGTAGACTGACCTTCCCTTGCAAAGAGGAAAGGAAAAAATATAATCAATTTTCTCTTTATCCAGAACGGGGAAAATGAATCACAAGAGGAGGCCACCTAACACAACTATCCACCTTTGCTTCCAAATCCAATTACCTTTGATGAGGGAACAGAGCTATCCCACCACGTGTCAATTTGTGAACTACCTAATCTCCCAAAATCGATCCCAAAAAAAAAAAAAAAAAAAAAAAAAAAAAAACTCATAAAGAGTCCATGTCGCCAAAACGACACATGGATGTGTTTGATGTGCTGTTCTGTACTATACCGAATTATATAATATATTTGAATTGTAATCATTATCAGTGATTAAAACCACATCCGATTTGGATGACTCCTTTAATTTGGGTAGAGATTGAACCGGTCTTAAACCATTTAACCAATTGGTTTAATAGGTTAAATTGTTGACCCGATCGGGTTTAGTGGGTTGATAGGACCGGTTTTTTATTTTTTTTTATTATCAATTTAGGTTTTTTAATATTTTTTGTAAAAAAATTAAAAAATATATAATTAATAAGTAATCCCGAATCGATCCCGATCCTCCTCCAATCCAACCTCTAACCCTTGACCCTCTCAATCTGAATCGATCAATCGCGTCGGGTTTTAAATCTGTGTATTATCATTAAAATATGTTTTTTTTTTTAATATAGTATCATGATTTGTGGAGTATGACGCACCATGCTTTCTTCACTCAGTCATTGGCGAATGCGCCGACCGTCCACAATCCTGACTATGCCTTGCCGTCAACTGTGGCTGTTATATAACTCACCGACATGGTGGCGGAAGTGGACGGCGATGGCTCTAGATTGCCGGCGTTAATACCGGCTATGACTATATTAATAGTCAATAATATGCCGCAGCTGTCTACATACTAATCCTATAAACATGCATTTATATAATGAGCGTCTATATATAATTTAAGTTTCCCAATTCAATTATATGAGCTATCATTGATATTTATTTAAAAGTGTAGCAACTAAAGGAAATCCCCTCGGGACGTGACTTGAGTGTAGTGTTGTAATACCCCGAGTTTTTCAGAATAGTGTTGGAAGATCGGAATAGTGTTGAAAGGTTTCCAAATTAAAGTTAAGAATTTGGAACATGATGATATTAAAAAATAAGAGTGTTGACGGCTGATTTCGGTCTCAGGGGCAATAAGGGTTTTTTACTCCCGAGACAATCCTCCTCCAACTGTGAATTTGTTTTGTTTATGGGAAACCAAAAGCAAATTTGGCAAAAGATAGATAAATACACCAATCAACAAAGAGGTTTAACGTGGTTCGGCGGATCAGATCCAGCCTACATCCACGGGCACAGAACGGACGATGTTTTATTACCGAAATATGTTTCTCTGATCTGTTTTGTGTTTACAAGTCTAATTCTCTCTTGTTCTCTTCTCAACTCTCAATGCTCTACTTACAAGAACGTTTTCCCCTCCTATTTATAATAGTAAAGAAACAATTTTCCTTTTTCCCATAAGAATTCATAGTCAAAACTACATTCACTTCTCTTATCCTATTAGGACACTGCCTTATCAATCTTTCCATATGAAAGTATAATAACTTATCTTCTTACCCGTAAAAATAGGATGTTTTATCTTCTGGAGCATATCCCGCCATATTTCTCGGTCTTCATGAGGTCGGTCACAATGGTCTTTTGAACTGAGAATGCTGCTATCGATCTGATAATGCCCGACCATCCGGTCTAGAGTGGTTGGTTACCGATCATAAAGTGCTCGGCCCCTTACTGTTGGCTTTTAGTGGTCGGGTCGGCATTAATGATCTTGTCCAAGAAGGGAATTACATTTTACCTCTGCTGTACTGCTTAAATATCATAGGGCCTGAAAATACCGCCAACATATGTCCCCTAGTTCTCGGTTCCAACGAGTATACAAGTTGGTGCCGGGAACTATAGAAGAAGAATAGTACTCCTGATGGAGTGACGGCTGACCTTTGTGAGGAGAAGTTTTATTGGCATGTCACCACCACGTCCTCGGTATAACCAAGATGCTCGGTCTGACTTCTGATTTTCTTTTTTTCTTTTTTTTTTGGCAGGCGACCCATCTGGCGGCCAAGAACAAAGATCTCCTCCTGAGCCTTTTATCCGAGGGTGGCCAAGCCCAGAGGCTCCAGAACCGTCTTACTGAAATGGAGGCCGAGCTGGCCCGTAAAGAAGAAAACATAAAAAATCTGGAGCTGGCTGCCGTTGAGGCCCATACAACAAATAAAGCTCTCAGGGCCGCCGCCTCTCTGGAGAGGAAAAACGATGATGCTGCCAAGAAGGACTTGGAGGCTGCCCGGGCCAACAACAGGATCCTACATGTGGAAGTGCGCAGCGTTGAATCCAAACTGAGGGCCAAAGATAAAGAGCTGGTACGGGCTCGGGACGAGCTTAAGAGGAAGGAAGATGAGTTGGCGGCCGAGATGAACGCGATCAGACTTGATGGGGTCGGGGACTGTGCTGAGATTATCCCGATGATATTGCCCAACCTGGACATGGGGCCTATCCATGTGGCCATCTGCATCTGCAAAGGGGAAATCTCACAGGAGGAGTTTCAAAGATGGCTACCCCTTTCTCCCGAAGAGGTGATGGATCCCGACCCCATTTCGATTGCCCCGGCACCCCCAGCTCCTGAAGAGGACCGACCTGAGGCTCCTGCTCCTGAAGTGAACCGACCTGAGGCTCTTGTTCCGGCCCCTGAAACTATAATTGTCGGGACCTCTCAGGCCGTCAATGTGGAGGCCACCGTCATTCCTCCCGAGGTCGAGCCAATCCATCTGCCACCCGAGCCTATCGAGGAAGAACCAAATGCCCCTGCGCGGGCTGATTTATAGGGGGTAACCTGAACGGGGCCCCGTGTAAACCTGAACATATTTTACTTTCTTTTGTAATAACTTCTTTCCACTATATTGGTTATATATTTTATTTACATGCATCTACTCTATTTCTTGTATTTCATACTTGCTCCGAATGCTTCCCTGCAAACAATCACTCGCGGCCCGGCAGACCCGAGCCGAGAACATGATCTTGTGGTGAGACGAAAACCCGCCTCCGAGCTGAGAGAAACACTTGGCACTGGGGGGAAATGTTACGTCCCCAGTCCAACAAGACAAACTCAGTGGGACGTAACCCGACCCCGAGCTGAGAGAAACACTTGGCACTGGGGGAAATGTTACGTCCCCAGTCCAAAAGACAGACTCGATGGGACGTAACCCGACCCCGAGCTGAGAGAAACACTTGGCACTGGGGGAAATGTTACGTCCACATTCCAAAAGACATGCTCCGTGGGACGTAACCCGACTCCGAGCTGAGAGAAACACTTGGCACTGAGGGAAGTGTTACGTCCCCAGTCCAAAAGACAGACTCAGTGGGACGTAACCCGACCCCGAGCTGAGAGAAACACTTGGCATTGGGGGAAGTGTTACGTCCTCAGTCCAAAAGACAGACTCAGTGGGACGTAACCCGACCCTGATCTGAGAGAAACACTTGGCACTGAGGGAAATGTTACGTCCCCAGTCCAAAAGACAGACTCAGTGGGACGTAACCGACCCCGAGATGAGAGAAACACTTGGCACTAGGGGAATTTTACGTCCCCAGTCCAAAAGACAGACTCGGTGGGACGTAACCCGACCCCGAGCTGAAGAAATAAAAAATGACCTTGGCGGAGCGAATCCAGCCCCGAGCCGAATAACCAAGTGGCCTCGGGGAAAAACATCCAGCCCGACCGATTACTCAAGTATTGGCCTGACGGAACGAATCCAGCCCCGAGCCGATTAATCCTTGGGATTATCGGAAGGAAGGAAACAACCTTTGAGCCTATCGAATTGGCTGTGAGGCTTTCCAGATAGCAGAGAAGGAAGTAAACATTTGGGACTCGAAGAGAACGAAATCAGCATACCCCCAGAGAGAGGCCAAATACTAGGATCTCAAGGAATTGAAGGAGGGGAACAAGAACGGAAGTGGCAATCATTCCTTTTCAGGTCTCTTGTGCACGCGGTGCGGTCTTCACCAGTGCTTTGACAGGTGCTAGACACTGCTGTCCAATCCCACGAAAGACAAAAACAAAACCGCTTGGAAAGGAGGAAACATAGGAAATAAAAAAATGGGAGTGACTCGAAACGAAACATTTTGCAAGTGTAAACAACAGCATGGATACTCAAAAACAGCGTTCTGTCTGAGGTCTCCAAAACACAATTTTGAATCTTTCAATTCAGAGTCCCGGGGAACCAGGACCAGGATTCGGATCAAAGAGCGTTTAGGATGGTAATGGCACATTCCTCTATACGTCAGGTCACTATGGAGCCTGCGTTTCGTTCGAGGGCTCCTCTTACAACGCTGGAGCAAGTATACGCCACGAAGGTGTAATAATTCCTCGTGATATGCATCTCACATACCCGAATGACCAAATAGGTAGGGATCAAAGAGTGTCCGAAACATTAAGGGCATGCTCCTCCTTATGCTCGGTAACACTGGAGCAAGCAAACGCCACGAGGGCATAATCCCTCCTCGTGCTATGCTTCTCACGGATCTGAATGACTGAATAGGTAGGGATCAAAGAGTGTCCGAAACATTAAGGACATGCTCATCCTTATGTTCGGTAACACTGGAGCAAGCAAACGCCACGAGGGCATAATCCATGATCGTGATATGCTTCTCACGGATCCGAATGACCGAATAGGTAGGGATCAAAGAGTGTCCGAAAAATTAAGGGCATGCTCCTCCTTATGTTCGGTAACACTGGAGCAAGCAAACGCCACGAGGGCATAATTCCTCCTCGTGCTATGCTTCTCACGGATCTGAATGACCGAATAGGTAGGGATCAAAGAGTGTCCGAAACATTAAGGGAATGCTCCTTCTTATGTTCGGTAACACTGGAGCAAGCAAACACCACGAGGGCATAATCCATCCTCGTACTACGCATCTCACGGATCCGAATGACCAAATAGGTAGGGATCAGAGAGTGTTCTGAAACATTAAGAGCATGCTCCTCCTTATGTTCGGGTAACATTGGAGCAAACAAACGCCACGAGGGCATAATCTCCTCGTGCTATGCTTCTCGCGGATCCGAATGACCAAATAGGTAGGGATCAGATAGTGTCTGAAACATTAAGGGCATGCTCCTCTTAGTTCGGTAACACTGGAGCAAGCAAACGCCACGATGGCATAATCCATCTCGTGCGCTATGCTTCTCGCAGATCCGTTGGTCAGACAAAACGTACGGGAACACATTCCCTGCAGCCGTATTTCCCCAATTGTCTTCTTTAGGACGCATGCCCATTTGAAGTGCCGAACAAATGACTTCCTGAGTTGCGCGAAGCTTCCGATGCTCCATGGGGCAAGACTTCTGAACCACAGAATGGCAGATCCCCCAACGTTAGGGGGAATACTTTGCAAACGGATCCCCTACTACTCTTTGGACCTCATCAATAGGACAAAACACTCAATATGTGATTTGGATCAGTGTGGCCTTTGTAGGGCGTCATGGACGGCATGTTGAATCTCTTGGGAACTTTACTGACCTTATTTCTTCAGTGAGTGGGGATTCAGCCTCGTCGTCCCGAGCCTCTCCCAATAAGTTTCGGGGTTCACTCCCCACTTGGCCATTTATTTTCTTAACCAAGATTTTATATTGTCATCTGTGTTACCATGCCGCCTCCTGCGGCCTTCTTTGCTTCTGTCACCACAGGTGCGGCATTCCTCATGACTTGAGATTTCCCGTCCAGTTTCACCATACTTCATGTCTCCCCTTTTAGTGTCGCGGGGGCCATCATAGGAAGAATCTGGCGACTGTCTCCCCTATTCTTCTTCCCACGTATCCTCCGTTTGTATATTTTTTCTACCACTATGGACCTCATCCCGTATGGGCCCTTCCTCATAGGTTCATCGTTATCACTCACATCTGCAACCCTTTTTCCTTCCGCTATTTCGCCTCTCCTTCGACTGGTTCCGGCTTCAAGTCTCTCAGTATTCGTCTCTTACATCCTCTCCAGTATGTCCATCATGGATTTCAGAAGGATTGATTTTCCCCCCTATCTTTCCTCATATTTGCCTCCATCTTCTCCATCCAATCCGCTGTTGAACTCCCTGACGACCGGTGATTTCCACCTTCTGCCATTGTACTACGCGAGCTGCTTTTTGTTGGAGCTCCCCACAGACGGCGCCAAATGTTGACGGCTGATTTCGGTCTCAGGGGCAATAAGGGTTTTTTACTCTCCAAACAATCCTCCTCCAACTGTGAATTTATTTTATTTATGGGAAACCAAAAGAAAAATTTGGCAAAAGATAGATAAATACACCAATCAACAAAGAGGTTTAACGTGGTTCTGCGGATCAGATCCAGCCTACATTCACGGGCACAGAACGGATGATGTTTTATTACCGAAATATGTTTCTCTGATCTGTTTTATGTTTACAAGTCTAATTCTCTCTTGTTCTCTTCTCAACTCTCAATGCTCTACTTACAAGCACGCTTTCCCCTCCTATTTATAATAGTAAATAAACAGTTTTCCTTTTCCCATAAGAATTCTTATCAATCTTTCCCTTATCCTATTAGGACACTGACTTATCAATCTTTCCCTATGAAAATAGGATAACTTATCTTCTTACACGTAAAAATATGATGTCTTATCTTCTGGAGCATATCCCGCCATATTTCTCGGTCTTCATGAGGTCGGTCACAATGGTCTTTTGAACTGAGAATGCTGTTATTGATCTGATAATGCCCGACCATCCGGTCTAGAGTGGTCGGTTACCTATCATAAATGCTCGGCCCCTTAATGTTGGCTTTTAGTGGTCGGGGTCGGAATTATGATCTTGTCCAAGAAGGGAATTACCTTTTTACCCCTCCCGTACTGCTTAAATATCATAGGGCCTGGAATGAAAATACCGCCAACATCTTGTGTTACCGAAATCAGCCGTCAACAAAGGCGCCGTCTTAGCCATCTGATATGTAGGACCTACAGGCCACGAGAAAATGTTTGCAACTAGAGAAACAAAACCAATTTAATATTTAAAAAAATCAAAAAAAAAAAAAAAAAAAGAAAAAGAAAAGCCAATTAAGGTGGGGCCAGTGAGATCCAAAGTTGACTGGAAAATGAACCCCACCAAAAGTAGTCGATTTATTTATTTACTTTCAAGAAATAAAGATCGTTTCTGAAATTTGCAGTAGATTTACAGTGTAGGCATGCACTACTTATACAAAACTATTAATAAGTCTTTTCAAAGTACATTCACTTCTCCTTGTGTTTTGTGCCAACATGAAGATTTATTTTCTAACATAATATGCAATATTTTATGTCTTTTAATTATATTAGTACTTGGCCCGTATTTTCATATATTTTAGGTATTTTATTAATATTTCGAATTTTATCGATTTTATAATATAAATGAGATAACTGATTTACTTATATGTAATATTTATGTCTCATTTATTTGTTTCTCAGTTCTCAAATAATATTTCTAATTCACTATGCAAGAGCTAATAGTCAAAATCTGCATTCTGAAGCACGATAAATAATAAAAAAATTCATGAAATAAAAAAATTTATAAAAATAATTCAAAATACAATAACAAATAATAATATACCCGAAATCCAAAAAATTGTCTAGGTTTTGTGGGCGATTACTATTTAAGTTTCTTATTTTAATAGGAGATTATATTTTTATATTGTTATGTGTTTTTTTATTTAATAATTTATTATTTTCATTTTATAATTTACAATAAAATATTAATTATAGAGATTAAATGTCAGATGTATTTTTTATTTTATATAATAGCATACTTTATCTTCTTATTATAATAGGTAATAAAAAAATTAATTGCTAAGATTAGGTCTCATATGACACAATGAGTATATATATATATAATATTTACCGATTATCTATGATATTATTAAGAAATTAATCGAATAGTATAATACATTTTCTTTTTATAATAAAGTTCTTATTTAATAGATTTATTAATTTAATTTTATAATTTAATAGTACTTTTTAATTGTAATAAGATAGTATAATATATTTTCTTATTATAATACAGTTCTGATAAAATTATAATATATATTTTAATTGTAATATTTTTTTTATTTAAAGAAAAACATATAAATAGATAATCAACATGAAAAATAATGAGAGAGTTAGATATATAAACAAATTCAATTAGAGATATTTCTGGAAAAATAAATAATCAAATTATTTATTTAGAAAATAACAAAGATTAAGAATTCTCTACTACAATTAACTAATCAATAGAAAGAAACAATTTTTTATGTAAAAATTAATAGCAAAAGCCATTAATTATAAATAAAATATTATTTTGTATAAAATTATTACTAATTTTGTGATATATTTAAATATAAGGATATAAATTTTTTACAGATCTTTATATTTAAGTTGAAATACTAAACTATTGCCTAAATTGATTAAGGTCTAGCCACCGATGTTAATTGAACAAACTTGCACTCATAAGGCAAAATTTCAAGCATTTATTTTTTAAATGAAAAAAAAAATATCACAACGGAATACATTGAGGAATTTTTTACAATATAAGCTCCATAATGATATAAGTACACTAAAATGCCCGAATCAATAACAAATATTTTAAAATATAATAAGGTAGTATTTTATAAGAAATGGTTTGTTGGATGTAGTCCCAATGAACGCGATTTGATGATTTAGGACTCTAGATCTCATATTGAGGTTCTAGGTTCGAATATAGAAAATATGTTTTTTTATAAGAGTTTGAGATAATCGGAGATTTTACCTGCTTGATTTAAGTTCGGAAAAAGTGATTTGACGGCGGGATTTCCAATAATTTTTTTTAAAAAATTTGTGGATGTAATTATAGGATTAAGTAAGATTTTGTTTGTAGAGAAATAAAAGGGAAGACAAAATGACAATAAATAGGCAAGTAAAAAACAACCTAGAGTAATTTTTTTTTTGTTTGAAGATGAAATTCATTCATATATAAAAACATCATAATGATGTAATTACACGGCCATAACAGCTAGAATATAAACTTAGAAAATCCCAAGACTCAAGCTATGTTAGGATAACACCTAACAACATAAAACAATTTATGTACTAATTGTTTCCCGTAACTAATAGTGATATATATTCACACCTAAAACTACTTAGAAACATGAGGAATTACGGGCCCGGCCTGGTCTCCCTACCTCAGCCTTAATGCAAAGTCGGTGACTACAAATCCCTAATTAGAAGTGAAACAATATAATACACATATTGAACATAAGACTTTTACAATAATATACAATTAATCTAATACAAGATAATTTATAGATCTATGAGACTGCAAATTTCCCATACTCATCGCAAAACTCTAGTCTTCATCATCAGATATATTCATTATCCCGCACCAAATCTTTGTACATTATGAAAAGATAATTATTCATGCAAAATACAGAAAATATAAAACCGAACAAAAAAGTTGAAAATCTACCACTATAAGAGTGGATCACAGATCAACAGATCTGGAAAACAAAAAATAAAAGCCAAGAACACATATGCTGTCAAGATGAAAAAAGCAAAAATCAAAAATCAAAAAATGAGGAAAAGGGCAGAAGCGGAGGCGGAGGCAGAGGGAGAGGGGGCAAGGGACTCCCTGGTAAGCACAAGTAAACTAAAAGGCCAACCAAGAAAGAAAAACAAGAGACAGAGAATGAACTAAGAAAATGAAAAAGGAAAATGGAGGAAGAGAGAACAAAAAACAGAGATAAGCAAAAAGATAAAGATAGAGAAAGGGAAAGAAAAAAAGAGAGAATGAGAGGGGGGGGGGGGGGGGTGGTTCCCCTGCCGCCCTCAAAAGGATAACAATTAGGGTTTTTCTTTTTTTCAGCCTACAACAGAGAGTAACTGAACCTTTGTTATTGCTGATTCATACGTTTGACCTCATTTGGGTCAAGGTCTTTTTTACGAATGCCCTGAATTCGCTACCTGAGTTTGTTAGCTACTCCACTCTCACTGCCCCGGCGCGTGTAATACAATCTCCTAATAAATGTTCAACCAAATACAAATTAATAAAAACAATTTTGGTCAATTAAAATCAGTTACAACTGAACCAAAGAAACGTGTAGTCACGCTCCTGGTTTAGTAAATAACAAATGTTTGAATTTATCTCAGGGTGAAAAAATAAAACAGTTAGTTGTTTTTAACTCGCAACAAATTTAACTGCTTTTCAAAACAAACCCAAACATTTTTACAGCGAGAGAAGATAAAAGATCCAACAAATATATATAAGAGACGAGGACATCCCCCTGCTCTCCCTGCCTCTCATATTTTTATTTATTTATTTATTTTTTAAGTTAAATTACAAAAGAGTTTTTAAAATCTTGCAGAAAAGAGAGAGATGATTTTGCTTTTACCAGTAGAGAGTTAGAGACATGACGACGGATGGACGGACGGATCTGGGTCAACGACGTTTGACCATAAAAATGATGAGTTAAGGGGTTAAGAACGTAATTTGAACTTTTTTAAATTTTAACTCTGTTTTGTCCAGGTCCCGGGGCTATTAATTTAATAAATATATATTTTAATATGATATGATTCGGTTCTGTCGTAGTCGTCGTTGTTCTCTTTTAAAGGGCTTAGCTAAGTGCTTTCCCTCTTTTATATAAAGCTCTTGCTTTGCTTTTTTTTTTTTTTTTTCTCTTTTTATCTCTGAACGGCGAGACAAAGAAAACAACATACATATTATTTTATTATTATTATTATTATTAGCTTCTTCTCTTCTCTGATTGTCTCAACTGGAGATAATATTGCGAGAGAGAGAGAGAGAGTAAAATGAGAAGCAAGAGAGGGCTTTGTTACCCTAGAGCCAGTGCTAGAATTGTTGATGTTTGTTTAGACCAAAGGCAAAGACCAGTCGCTGTCAATAACAAAACGAGAAGAGATTTCTCCACCGACGAACATAAGATGACTTACCGGAAAAAACCAAGATTCTCGCCGGACTTCACCGGAAAGTCCGATTTGTTCGACGCTTTACCTGACGATCTTGTCGTTTCTATCCTCTGCAAATTTAGCTCCACTGCTCGTTGCCCTTCTGATTTCGTCAACGTTTTGCTAACGTATGCTACGTGTTCTTTTATTTTCTTTCGTTTTATTTCTTGCTTCTTGTTTCTTCAGAAAATAATCTGAAGTTATTGCTTTTGATTAAACAAACAGATGCAAAAGATTAAATGGTCTAGCGTTGGCTTCTTTAGTCCTATCTAAAGCTTCTCATAAAACGTTTGCCATTAAAGCCAACAACTGGTGCGAGTCAGCTCACCGTTTCTTGAAACTCTGTGCCGATGCCGGAAATGTTGAAGCTTGTTACACTCTTGGCATGGTAAAACAAAGTTTTATTCTTTATTCTTTATTTTTTATTTTTAAATTTTTAATGTTGAAAATTCTATATTTAGTTCTCAAGTTATGAACATTTTTCGAATGATGCTTGCATGGTTTTTAATAACCTTATAATCGATTTTTTATTTCCGCAGATTCGATTCTACTGTTTACAAAATCGAGGTAGCGGGGCGTCGCTCATGGCCAAGGCCGCGATTAGCTCACACGCGCAGGCGCTTTACTCGCTCGCAGTTATTCAGTTCAACGGCAGCGGCGGTTCTAAAAACGACAAGGATTTGAGAGCCGGCGTGGCTCTGTGCGCGCGAGCCGCTTTTCTTGGCCACATCGACGCTCTACGCGAGCTAGGTCACTGTCTCCAGGATGGCTATGGTGTGCGGCAAAACATCGCCGAGGGACGCCGGTTCCTCGTCCAAGCCAACGCTCGCGAGCTAGCTGCCGTGCTTTCTTCGACAACTTGTATAGGAATCTCCACGCGCTCTTGGCTCACGTCGAATCCACTCTCCCACCCTCACCCAGTTTCGCACCCTCCTCAGAATCCTAACAGCGGTCACGTGACTGGGATGGGGTGTCCGTTACTCAGTGATTTCGGTTGCAATGTACCGGCTCCCGAGGCGCATCCGGCTAGCCGATTCCTAACTGAGTGGTTCGCGGCTCGTAGAGGCACGCCAGGTCTGGGATTAAGGTTGTGTTCGCACGTGGGATGTGGCAGACCGGAGACTAGAAGACACGAGTTTCGTCGGTGTTCGGTTTGTGGAACCGTGAACTACTGTTCACGCGCCTGTCAAGCGCTTGATTGGAAGTTGCGCCATAAAGCCGAGTGCGTACCGGCTGACCGGTGGTTGATTGAAGAAGGTAACGGCGACGTCGACGGGAATTTAAATGAAGTAGCTGTTGGTGGTGAAGGGGAGGATGACGTCGTAGCAGATAGTTGAAGAGAGTGTTAGACTGACGTTGTTAGTAAACGGTAACGGTAACGGCACATAATATAAGTGTTTTTATGGTCGTTGGAACATGCAAGGCAAGTTGTTAAAGAGTTTTGTTTGCCCTTGTTTGTATAGAGAAGGGTAAAATCGAGAAACCATGGAATATTTTTTTCTTAAAATTTATATTTCCTTTTTGTACAATAGAGCAACGTGCAACCTTAATTTCGGTAAATTAAGATTCAAATTCAGATGAATTTTTTTTTTTTTTTTGATTTGTTCTTATTTTTACATTTGATATTTTTTTTTTTTTAAAAATGTTTGGTGTGGGAAGGACATTAAATCGTTGATAGTTTAAGAAATGGGCATATATATAGCTTTGGGGTAAAGGCCAAGGAATTGCCTATCTAATCTTAAATCTTAAAAGTTAAAATATATCTTCGGAAGAAATAGACTTTTGGTTTTATGCTTATAGACATTATAAATATTTTTCAGATTGTAAAATTCTGTAAAATTGTAACGATCATAAAAAAAAAAAAAAAAAAAAATTCTTAAAATGAATGTGTAATTTCAAAGCTAAAAACAGCAAAGCAGCTCTTCATGTCCAAATTTTTTGCTTTCCAAATCAATTGCCGCACTGTGAAATTTTATGGCAACACTTTACGGGATATAGCTCAATAATTTTGAGTAATTTTTTTTTTTTATATAAGTTTGGGTATGAAAAATACATTAAAAATATTAATTTTAAATTTAATGAATTAAAATTTTCAAATATTAATCAATAATACTTGAATTTAGAAATATATCTATTTATCTACTTGGCTGATTATTCTTTTATTTGCATTTTTTTCCGTCAAAAAGGCAATACCCATCAATAGATTTGACTTCGAAGAAGAATTGAAGAGATTCAAAAAAAAAAAAAAATTCTTTTTAAAAGTGAAAAAAGGCGTGACTGTGAAAGTAGTGGAGGAGAAATCAGAATGCATATTTGATAGTGGAGGATTGTGGGTATATTCAAAGCCTTATGAATTATGCCCAATACTCAAAATAAAGAAAAAGAAAAAGAAAAAGTAAAAGGAAAAAAAAAATTACAAATATATCATATGTGTCCCCAAAAAAGGCATCTCATGGTGGGTATACACTTTTTCTTTCTTTCATTAATATTATTCTTTTCCAATTTCATTATTTTTTTAAAAAATAAAGAACGGACAAAGTTTAAATTTAATTTTTATCTTTTTTATTTTTCTCTAAATTCAAATACTGGTGGCAATTTCATTATTTATTGTTTTATTACTATATGATTTAAAAAAATGACATGCCTTAGCTTCAGGTGGTCCAAGCCCTGCCCATTTAGAGTGCAGTAGTTGGAATCCCAGCTGTGTTTTGAAAACAATTTTATGCAACAAAGTTGTTGCAGAAGAAAAAAGGGACAAAATTTTATTTAAGGGGTTTGACTTTGATTTATATCCATGTACTAGCCAATGTACTCCAATATCAAATTTGATTTAATTTTGATTGCATATAAAGGTACACTACATTTTTTTTTAAATCGTTGGAAATCCTCCCGTCAAACCATTCATTCTGGGCTTAAGCGGAACAGGTAAAATCACAGGCTATTTCAAGCCCTTATAAGAAACGCATTCCATGAATTCGAACATTTGAGATTCTAAGTCCCAAACCACGCTCATCGGGATAAAATGATACAATTCATGTTAATAAGCAAGCTCCATAATGTCACATCTGACCAACAATTTCTGCACCAACTTTTCTTCACATTAATCTTTTAAGTCATTGAATTTGAAACCGTTTGCAGAAAATTTGCTAACAAACGTTTACCTGGGGGAATTGTTATTTATTTATTTATTATTAAACTAAAAGTCTTTCGGAGGGCTTGAAGCATGAACCATATCAAGTGCTTTTTGAAAACTTTGAGAAAAACAAAAAAGATAGAAAATATTAGGAATCTTATGCCCTCACAGAAGCAAATATAATAACAATATAAGATTTCCTAAGTGGAGCAAATTTTATTGCATGTTTGCTTTGGCATCTGATTTATTAGTTAGAAAATCCGAATGAGCCCAATTAATGGTCAGGCTAAATATTCTCACTCTTAAGGCCCAAATAGAAAGCCCAATTGGGCAGGAGCTGAATCTCTACAATCCCTTTGCCAAATCAAAGACGCTGCTTTGCTTCGCGAGTTTTGAGCTTAGAATCAGGTACGCTTCAATGTTCGATGTTTGACTATCAATATCTATCCATTCTTCTGTAATAACAATTAATATTATTATTATTTTTTTGGGTTGGATTTTATTTTCGTGTTCATAGTCTAGGGTTTCCCATTTTAAATTTGCGCGAATCCTTAAGAGAGAAAATTTGAAATTTGAAATTAGATTTTTATTGGGATGAATAATATAGGGTGGTTTGGATTATTGATTGATAGGGAGAGAGGTGAAGATGAAATTTGTTATGGAGTTTGCTGAGAATTTGATTCTGAGGTTGATGGAGGACCCAAAAGAGAGGGACAGGAAATTTAGGGAGCGTTTGTATGAGAGGAAAGATAGGTGCCGCAAGACTAAAGAGATGTGGAGCTATCCTCTACGCCCCTATGGATTCTGGACATTTGAGCGACACAATTCCCAACTCCGTTGGGATCCTCAGATTAGCCAGGTGCCTGGCAGGAGGGACCCGTATGATGATCTTCTTCAACAAAGCTACGATACCACCTCCACCTCCAAATGATTGTCAGGTTTGATTTTTGAACTGTTTTGATTCAATGAGTTTGATTTTGCATTCTTATTGTTGTGGTTATGGGTGTTTTGTGATACAAGTATTCGGTGAAGTCTGTACATTGTTTGTTTGTTTGTTTACGCCTTTATGGTGATTGCATGTGTCAAATTTTTGAAAGTTGGGGATAATTTTCCCTTACATTTTTGCACCACATTGTTGGTAATTATGTGTTGATTCATGACGTCTTGATTTTGTAATCATTAGATGATTTTATTGATTTCACTGACTGGTATTTTGGTGTTCGAGAAAACCACAAGCTTCCTTCGTGGTGCGAGGTTATATGATCCGGAGCAATCCAAGTTGGGTTGTCAAGTTATTGATAGATGATGTCTCTTCTGGTGCAATTGGTAAACCACGGTTATATTAAAATTTTCTTTTATTTTGTTTTCAAGGAATTTTAAGATTATTTTAAAAAAAAATTTAGTTCCATATTTCCACATCTTTGTATACCATATTGCATCTCTATATATATGAACTAGCATGGGCCCCACTCTGCGAGGGTTAAGTAAGTTTAAATGTTATTTTCTAATATTTATAATAGATTTGAGGAGAAATCTAATTATGAATATGATTTGTATCTTTTAAATAAAAGAAAAATCCTATGTGGCGCTTGTACGGGCCAAATTTGGGCTCAAGGGTAAAATCGTCCTTTCACTTCGAACCCGACAATAAATAAAGACCAAGAGTGGTAACCCAGCCCGGAGAATTTAACATTATTGAGTCACAATTAAGCCAGCAGCTTAAAGACAACCCTTCCTTATTATATACCAACCACTCCCCCTCATTTTCCTAACAAAAGGCATATTTTCACATGCTTAGCCTATTTTCATCAAATACATGAGCACGTTGTGGGACTTATGCCAACTAATGAAGTCACCTTTCTCTACCTATAAAATAGCAACACATTCAAAACATGGGGATTCAAGTCTTAGTTTTCATACTTGAGCTCTCTAAACTTTTCACTCCCTAAACACCATCCACCGCCCTCACGGCAGTCAACAGAAGTCAAGGTAACTTCCGACCTTGTTCTTCCATTATATACAACTCGTCTTTATACTGACTTGAGCGTTGGAGTGCCTACGGCACCCACCACATCGGTGGGTAGTACTCCCCGCTCATTCTACCTTTGTTTTGCAGGATCGCTAGTGCCCCCAAACTACAAATTCTCGATTGTGGACCTCGGGCGAAATTCAGCATCCACAGTTTGGCGCCCACCGTGGGGCCTTAGCGATTCATAGCAGGCGAAAAATTCCTCACTCTACAATTCTTAGAAATAACCATTCATGACTTCGAGCAGTGAGCAAACACCGGATTTTGTGGCAACACAATTAGCCACGCTCCAAGAACGTTTACGAACTTTGGAGGAGGAAAACCTAACCATGTGAAACTCCAATTTAAACCTCCAAAAACAGCTGGAACAAATCTCCCCGACTTCCCAACACCGTGATACTCCAGACAATCCTAACAATCACATAACCCCATCCAATCTTTTGGGGACGTTCAATGATGTGGCAAACGATGATCCGTCCCCAGACGAACACCCTCGAAATGATCCAAGAAATGAATCAATTTCCCCTGTCGACTAAGCGCAACAAGTCGCTTCCAACATGCGCAAAGAAATGTTAGAATTCAAAGAAGCAATTTTGTCCAGCCTACCAGGTATCAGGCTACCAGTAAGGAAAAACCGAGCCGAAATAATTTCTGACACTCCATTCTTTGAGACCATCACTTCTATCGAATTACCAAGGAAGTTCAGTCCTCCAATATGAAGATGTATGATGGATCGACTGACCCAGACGACCATATTGTCCATTACAAATACAAGATGATGTCGACGGGTCTAACCCCTCAACAATGGGAGGCTGGAATGTGCAGAGGATTTGGAGAAACACTGGCAGGTCCAGCCCTAACTTGGTTCATCAATCTCCTATATAGATCCATTGGATCATACCAGCAGTTAGCAGATAAATTTGTAGAGCACTTTGCGAGCTCTTGTAAGATTGAAAAAACCTTGGACGACCTCAACGCCATCCAGCAGCGGAAAGGAGAGTCCTTGCGAAGCTACGTGGCTCGCTTCAATAAAGAGAGAATAACTATCCCAGATCTCCATCAGCCTACAACAGTAGAAGCATTCAGAAATGGTTTACTCTCAGAAAGTGGACTCTACAAAAAGCTCACTAAATTTCGATGCTACACAATGGACCAAACCATGGCCCGGGCCCAAATTGAAATCAGGTGGGAAGAGGACAAGAGGAACAAAAGAAAAGAAAATTCCTCTAGCTTGCAGAATGATAGAATACAAAATACTCCCAAACGACACAAGGAATTTACTGGCAAAGCACCACAACCTGTAGATAGGAGGAATCAACAAAGGGCACATCGACATTTCAACCGAGACTTCAACCGTCAACCCGTACCTTACAGGGTCCAAGATAAGTCTGTGAACAAGGAGAGACTCCCAGACTACAATTTCACTGTTTCCTCAGGAGAATTGGTTTCGGTCCTCAAAAAGATGGGCAGCGAAGTAAGATGGCCCCCATGCTCCAGAGGCTATTCCGCCAAAAAAGATACCGGCAAATGGTGTGAGTTTCATAGGGATTATGGCCATACGACAGCAGATTGTGTAGCATTAAGATTGGAAGTATTGGAGTTGCTGAATAAAGGTCTTGATAAGTGCACGAAAGTGTACTTAGAACACTGCTAACTCGGCTTGTTTATCATATATTTAATCTTAATTAGGGTTCATTTTGTGCTTTGTTATTAGGAGCAATGGATCAAAGAGAATGAAGCAATGGAACATGTTTCGGAGCCTAACGGATGCATCGCACGCAATATTTGACCGAATAAATAAGGAGTTGCGTTGACCATAAATTAAAGGAAGCATGAAGTTTGAAATTGTGGTATAGCTTTGATGTGGGCTCAAGTTGCCAAGTTACAAAAGAAGAAGAAAGATAAAAGTGGCGTGAGGAATGAAGCAAAAACGTGGGCCACCTTCCAGTAATAAAAGAGAAGCCACAATTGAAGACAAATTGAAAGAACAATTACAAAGAATAAAGAAGCAAGGTGGCGTGAATAATAGAAAAAAAGGGAAACAAGCTTTTCAGGTGGGGGCCGCATACTTTGACCATAAAAACAAAGGGCTCCAGCATAAAGCAAGCTTGAAAAAGAAAATTAAACACGTGGGCCCCTGCAAATTGACTTAACCTTCCAAATTTTGTTTGTGTTAGTACAAAGGTGGCGTGAAGAAATTGAAAGAAATGAGAGAGGTGGGGCCGAATTTGAGAAGGAGAGAGAGGATGCCCCACGTTTGACCAAAAGAAAAGAATAGAAAAAGGAATGTTTTATTTGTTGAATTGGAAAGAACAACGTGGGCCCAAGTGTTTGAAATAGGGTTTCAAATTTTCCTTTGTTATTTAAAGCCACAAAGGTGGCGACAGAAGCAAGCTCCAGGCTTGGGAAGCCTCACGCAAAAACAGAGGCAAAATATTTAGAGGAGATGGGAGTGCTTGAGCGAGGCCGAGAGTTGGAATATCAAGCTTGGACGCGGATCAGCGATCAGTTTGGAGAAAAGGAGCAGTGATGAAAACTCAGAACAATATGTCTCTCCAATCCCAAGCTATGTTTATTTATTTTATGGAGAACTAATCTCCTAGGCAAAGCTATGGATGCTTTCTTGTTTTTGATTTCTATTATTTATGTTGTTGATTCTTGGATGAACTTAAACCGTTTAATATAATTGATGTTTATTGTTCTTTCAATTTGTCTTCAATTGTGGCTTCTCTTTTATTAATGGAAGGTGGCCTACGTTTTTGCTTCATTCCTCACACCACTTTTGTCTTTCTTCTTCTTTTGTAACTTGGCAACTTGGGCCCACATCAAAGCTATACCACAATTTCAAACTTCATTCTTCATTTTAATTTATGGTCAACGCAACTCCTTATTTATTCGGTCAAATATTGTGTGCGATGCATCCGTTAGGCTCCGAAACATGTTCCATTGCTCCATTCTCTTTGATCCATTGCTCTTAATAACAAAGCACAAAAAGATTAAATATATGATAAACAAGCCGAGTTAACAGTGTTCTAAGTACACTTTCGCGCATTTATCAGGTCTCCTGAAAGATTTTCTCACAGAAAAAGGCAAGGCTACGATGGCCCGAAGAGACGAGAAAGAAGATGCCCCCCCACCACCACCAATTAACAATACAGTGAGTTTTATTTCTGGTGGATCTGAAGTCAGCGGTATCTCATACTTAGTCGCCAAACGACAATCCAGAGCAGTAACAATGGGTTTTTCCCATTCTACGATGTCAATTGAAGGGATGTTCACGAACCTAACGATCGAATTTCCAGATGACAACAACTCCAGTCAAATGAACCCTCATCATGACGCTTTGGTGATTTCTTTGCAGGTTGCAAACTTTATGATCAAACGAGTATTAGTTGACACGGGATCTTCAGCAAACATCATCTTCAAAAATGCACTTTCAGACATGGGAGCCGAGATAGAAAAAATCAACAGGAGATCAACAGTACTTATAGGATTCAGTGGCGAACAAAAATTCACCACATGAGAGATCTCTCCCAGTCTACGCTGGAGGAATCAATAAGATGACCACATTTTTGGTTCTCGACTGTCCCTCAGCCTACAACTTAATTGTTGGCAGACCCTGGATTCATGAGATAAGGGCAGTCTCATCCACTTACCATCAAGTACTGAAATTTCCCACAAAGTGGGGGATCCAAGAGATAAAAGGGGATCAATATGCTTCCTAAAGTTGCTATCAGACGACTTTGAAAGCAAAACCTCAATCTGCATAGCAATTAAGGAAGAGATCTCGTACTTCAGAACCAAATCTACCAAGCGTAGAGGAGCTTGGCGAGGTCCAAATTCACCCACAACATGCAGATCATAAGGCACTGATCGGGGCTAATCTAGATCCCAAGCTACGAGCCGACTTATTGATTTCTTGAAAAAACGACATGACTATTTCGCTTGGTCTCAAAGATATGACCGGGATTGACCCTGAATTAATCACCAATGAACTCCATATGGACCCAGGCTATCCTCCTATCAGACATAAGAGAAGAAAGTTCGCTCCGGAGAGAAATCAGATCATTGACGAAGAAGTTCAAAAATTGTTACAAAATGAAGCCATCAAGGAAGTCTAATTCCCAGAGTGGCTGGCCAACGTTGTGATAGTTCGAAGGAAGAATGGGAAATGGCGAGTCTGCATCGACTTCACGGATTTGAATAAGGCGTGCCCCAAGAATTCATTCCATTTGCCTCACATTGATTCAATGGTTGATGCTACAGCAGGCCATGAATTATTAAGTTTCATGGATGCGTATTCAGACTACAATCAAATCCTCATGCATTCAAACGATCAAGAGAAGACTGCATTTGTCACCAACAGAGGCATATATTGTTACAAGGTGATGCCATTCGGCCTCAAGAATGCTGGAGCCACTTATAAACGTATGGTCAACAAAATGTTTTCTCAACAAATTGGAAAAACTATGGAGGTCTACATAGATGACATGTTGGTAAAATCATTGGAAGCCGAACAACATCTGTCACATTTGGAACAAGCATTCGACACAATGAGGAGATATGACATGAAATTAAATCCAATGAAATGCGCTTTTGGTGTCACTTCAGGCAAATTTCTTGGATACATGGTCACGCAACGAGGGATAGAAGCCAATCCAGATCAGATCAAATCCATCATGGATATCCCCTCTCCCACCAACCCGAAAGATGTCATGCGATTGGCAGAGAGAATTGCTGCTCTGAATAGGTTTATCCAAATCTACAGACAAAAGTTTTTTGTTCTTCTCAACCCTTAAGAAAGGAAAGAACTTCGAGTGGACCTCAGCCTGTGAGGAAGCTTTAAAAGAACTCAAACGATATTTGACTTCCCCACCTCTGTTGTCGAAACCAATCAATAATGAAAGACTTTTTCTCTACTTAGGAGTTTATGAACAAGCAGTCAGTGCTCTCACCTTGGCTGAACTACATGAAGGGGAGTGTGGAAACCATTCTGGTGGAAGAAGCCTAGCGTGTCGAGCCCATACGACAGGATACTATTGGCCATCTATGTGAGCAGACTCAGCCGAATTCACCCGAAAATGCGAAAAATGTCAAAGATTTGCCCCAATCTCACACTTACCACCTGAGAGGCTCAAGCCAATTCTCTCACCTTTGGCCATTCATGAAATGGGGTATGGACATCGTTGGAAAGCTCCTAACCGCCCCAGGGCAACGAGTCTACATGCTCGCTCTTACAGACTACTATTCCAAATGGATTGAAGCAGAGGCTTTTGCCAAGATACGAGATAGAGAAGTACAAAACTTCATTTGAAAAAACATCATATGTCGATTCGGTCTACAATGAGAAATTGTAACCGACAACGGTTCTCAATTCATCAGCTACCGTTTCCAAGACTTCTGCACGAATTGGGGAATCAAATTAAACTTCTCAACCCCACGCTTTCCTCAAGCCAATGGTCAAGCCGAATCTTCCAACAAGACGATCATGAACACAATGAAGAAAAGATTGGAGAAATCGAAAGGAGCATGGGCGGATGAACTTCTAGGAGTCTTGTGGTCCTACAGAACTACTGTCCGTTCGTCGACTGGAGAAACCCCTTTCTCACTTGCATTTGGATGCGAAGCAGTTATTCCAGCCGAAGGAATTGTTCCTTCTTCACGCTACCAATGGCTCGAAGACGATTCAAATCAACAACTCATGAGTTACAGCCTTGACACGATTGATGAATTAAGAGATCAAGCTTCCATACGACTTGTTGCTCATCAGCAAAAAATGGCCAAGTATTTCAACAGAAATGTCAGGTGCAGAACGTTTAAAGAAGGAGATTGGGTCCTACGCAAGGTTTTTCAAAACACTAAGGAAGTCAAAGATGGAAAACTAGGACCAAACTGGAAGGTCCATACGTCATTACGAAGATCGTTGGGCAATGAGCCTACAGGTTGGAAACAGCAGAAGGAAGACCAATTCAAAATAGCTGGAATGTGATTCATCTCAAACGATTCTATCGGTAACCAAATTTTTTTTACTCTTTGTCATAGCCACTCGACCAGTGATTATAATTTGATAATGTGACAAATAACATGCTATCTTGTTTGTGGTTAAGCAAATTATTTGTGTTTTAAAAAGCCATATGATGAATCAAGCAAAAAAACTTGGAAATTGATCAAAAAGTAAACTTTCATCCAATTTCAACGTTTTCATTACAAAAAAAAAAGTAAATAGCAAATTACATAAATCATTCTGCGAGCATCTCAGTCGCCAGAACTTCAGTAAGAGGTTGAACATCCACAGATGGAACCTCAGGAGTTTGAACGAAAGCAGTAGATATTGGGTCAATCTCAGGCAATCCACAATCTTCAACTGCCTCAGAACGTTTCTCCATAACAACCCCTTCATCTGCAGCACCTCCAATGGGCACTTGCTCTTCAACCATCTCCTTCGAAAGGACTTCCTCCCCATTCTCTCATTTTTCCCCTTCACTCGAAAGAGACAACCCAGCAGCCAATCTGTCATATTCTCTGATCCATTTCTTCGGCTTCCATGCGACATGTTGACCAGACAAATATTCCTTCATTAGATTGCTCCTCCCTTTCATCATCGATTCAAACGCAATCACTTCAAGTAGTTCAAGTAATTCGGCTTTCTCTTTCGTCAAACTCTCCACACTTTCCTTGAACGCTTCATTGGTGACCTCATATACTTTCCTCTCCAATTTCAACGTTGTTTGAGTCTCCTTCAACTCCTTTTCAACCTTTCTCAACTTCCTTTTCGAAACTTCAAAGCCCATTTTCAATTCAGCAAATTCTTTTCTCACAGATGTGTTGGCCTTCTCTAACTCCCTCATTCGCCTCTGGCTCGACTCGGCATATTCTTGCATAAAAAGGCCACACTCCATAACCTGAAACAAACTCTTTTAGATCTTCCATTTGACAGAAAGACATACATAAAATATATATATATATATATATATATTTACATCTCACTTGATAACTCAGAGCTGCAATTTTTTTGCTTGTTTCTGATGGACCTAATTCAGTCAACTGATGTTCATCTTCCTCGAGGAGGAGCCGTTTTATGAATTTGGAAAGGCTGGAAGGATCCGATTCTAAATCTTCCTCTACTTCAACCATAGCTTTCCTCTTTTTTGAAGCCGGGGCCCTCTCAATCGACTGTTTCACTAAGGCAGGAACATCAGCCGAAGCGACTTCAATTGGCTTGGGGACTTCGACTTCGGTAGCCTCAGGTTCCTTCCCTTTGGCTTTCTTAGTCCTTCGGCTTCTCATTTCGTCAAGTGAAGGCACCTTGAAATGACCCGACATGATTTCAGCTGCGCACAAAAACTCTTCAGGGTTCAGAGGTTTTAAAAACAGCAGCTCCCCAAAACTTACTTGAATCGCCCAAGTGCACAATATCACGGCCAAAATATGCTTACAGAAAGCCAAAGGGGTACCTTCTGAATCAAAGACTTCCTTCCACAGCGAGGTTAGTCTCAGTCTCATTTCTTCTAAAATAGTTCTCCAATTCCTTTTGGAGTCAGGCAGATTGAGAATAAACTTTGTATTTGATACGACTCGACTGGTAGTATCAAAGCTTTTATTCAATTGAAGACCTCAAAAACAAGGAAATCTCAGTCATGCAAGTAATAAATATAAAAGTGCGAAGGCAGAGTTGAAAACACTCACTCGACGAATTCCAATGTTCCGGAATTTTACCAGTCCCATTCGACCCAAATACACTATCCCCTCTCACAAAGAAATAACATTTCTGCCAATCCCCCCTATCATTTATTGTGAGCCCCAACACCAAATGCTCTCTCTTCTGGCGAAGATACAAGTGATACCTCCCTTTCTCTCAAGTGCTCCTTCATATAGTACATATACAATAGGTCTTTCACCCCAAATTCAATCCCCAACTCGAAAGCCATACACTCAATCGACAGTATGATCCTCCAAGTATTTGGCATTAACTGAGAAGGAGCCAATTGGTTATGATTCAACACTTCCCACACTAACTTTGGAATAGGGAATCTAAATCCATCAATGAATGGGCGTTCATAAAACCCAATCCACCCAGGCATTTTGTAATCTATCATTTCAATCGACGATGCTAGCCTTACTTCTATTGACAGAGGAAACCTATACTTTAATTTCATTTCTATCATTGATTTTTCGGTCACTCGACTAGCTGGGTTCCTAGTTAGGATGTTCGTCGGTTCACTCGTGCTTGGAATCCCACTCGACTCTCCAATGACAGGCAATAACCTAAGAGGTCGCATCGGTGGGTACTCCTAACGGTGGTTCAACTATTGTTACAAGTCCAGCTTCAATAAAATCCTAATACGACCAATCCCTATAAGTCTCTTCCTCACTCAAATCATTCGAAGATAGTTCTATATACCTATCAATTTACGCACCTAAACTACCCAGTGATTCCTCACTCGACATTTTTCGAAATGACAAAGCTATAAACACAAATTTCCTAAAATTTCTACTCCTTAGAAGATCAAAACCATTCACAACCTCAAACAAAATCCAAAAAGTTTCACTATAGCTTTCAAGATCAAATAACCTATTTAGACTAAGAACAGTTCGAATCTACACTATGAGTAATTGAAGATATTGAGGAATATGAAGAATGATATGAAGGGTACCTTGAAGATCAAGAGAGCTTTCCTAAACTCGCCAACCGAAAGAAACTTTTGTGTAGAACAAATTGACTCTCAAAACTCATTCATTCTTATACACTTCATTTTGGCGCTTCAAATTCCCTCCAAAAAAGTGCCTCGAAATTCCCATTAGGGTTTTAATAAATGAAGTTGGGCTCAAAACATCCTTAGGCCCATCTTTCCTCCCATCTACCAAGAGTGGTATACAACGGAGTCAACTAAAAGAGACGATAAGATGACATCTGACAATTGACATATTCTGGCAGGAATGAAGCTCGTCCCTTAATCCAAGAGTGAAGCCTTTGCAGAAACATTTTAGTCAACATGCATGTATGAAGTGTTTACAGGAATATTCCAGTCGACATGCAAAAATGAAGCCTTTGCAGGAACATTTCAATCCACATGTGTGTATGCAGGTACTTTTCAGTCGACATGCATTTATGAATCTTTACAAGTACATTCGAGTCGACAATACATGATAAGCAGTTGACATGATTACGTTCCAGTCGATACTTTATGATAAAGAATTGGTGTGATTACGATCACTACATGCGTTTTTGGAGACATGGTGTTAATTCATCCCAGTCGACATCAATATATGAAGTCTTTGCAGGATTATTTCAGTCGACATGCATATATGAGAATCTTTGTAGGTACATTCCAGTCGACATCCATGTATGAAGTCTTTGCAGGATTATCTCAGTTGACATACATTCTTTGCAGGATTGTTTCAGTCGACATGCATATATAAGAATCTTTGTAGGTACATTTCAGTCGACATGCATATATGAAGTCTTTGCAGGATTATTTTAGTCGACATTCATATATGAAGTCTGCACAAGATTATCCCAATCGACATACATTCAACATGCATGTAAGAAGACTTGGCAAAGATTTCCCAATCGACATTTCATCTATGAAGACTCAACATGACTTGGCATGGATGTCCCAGTTGACATTTCATGAATGGAGGCTTGGCATAAAGAGGATGTCTCAGTCGACACTACGTGTATAAAAACTCAACATGAAGCAAACGCCTCAATCGACACTACGTGTATGAAGACTTGGCATGAGAAGGATGTCCCGATGGACAATACTCTAATGAAGACTCAGAATGGAGCCTATGTTCCAGTCGACATATCCATATGTGTAGCTTATGGCTTGATGTGGATCTCATTCGACACTACACGTGTGTAGCTTGGAGCTTGATATGGATCTCAATCAACTCTACACAAATGAAGACTCAAAATAAAGCCTATGTTCCAGTCGACATCTCCAGATGTATAGCTTATGGCTTGATGTGGATTTCATTCGACACTGCATGTGTAGCTTGGGACTTGATGTTGATCCCATTCGACACTACATGTGTAGCTTGAGACTTGTTGTGGATCCCAGACGCGTGTATAGCTTGGGGCTTGATGTGCATCCATTCGACATCTACATGTGTGTAAGAATGACCTAGTTGACATTTCAGCATGTAGCTTGGGGCGTAACATGGATCCCAGTCGACACTACACGTCTGTAGCTTGGGATTTCATCTAGTACAGACGACATTGAAGACTCCCCTGGTCCTTTTACCCGTAGTATGAGGATTATCCTGACCTTCAACTAGTTCAGTCGACTGGGAACATGCCCCATGGCTCATGTAGAATCAAGCTGAAGACCTGACCATCAATTGGATCACCCCCATGGCTCATGTAGAGTCAAGCTCAGGACCTGACCGTCAATTGGTTCAGTCGACTGGGACCATGCCCCATGGCTCATGTAGAGTCAAGCTGAAGACCTAACCATCAATTGGTTCAGTCGACTGGGAACATCCCCCATGGCTCATGTAGATTCAAACTCCAAACCTGACCATTAACTGGTTCAGTCGACTGGGAACATCCCCCATGGCTCATGTAGAGTCAAGTTGAAGACCTGGCCTTCATCTGGTCCAGATGACATTGAAGACTCCTCTGGTCCTTTGACCCATCGTATGAGGATTATCCTGACCTTCAACTAGTTCAGTCGACTGGGAACATCCCCCATGGCTCATGTAGAGTCAAGTTGAAGACCTGGTCTTCATCTGGTCCAGACGACATTGAAAACTCCCCTGGTCATTTGACCCGTAGTATGGGGATTATCCTGACCTTTAACTAGTTTAGTCCACTGGGAACATGCCCCATGGCTCATGTAGAATCAAGCTGAAGACCTGACCATCAATTGGATCAGTCGACTGGGAACATCCCCCATGGCTCATGTAGAGTCAAGCTCAAGAGCTGACCATCAATTGGTTCAGTCGACTAGGAACATCCAATATGGCTCATATAGAGTCAAACTCCAAACCTGACCATTAACTGGTTCAGTCGACTGGGAACATCCCCCATGGCTCATGTAGAGTCAAGCTGAAGACCTGGCCTTCATCTGGTCCAGACGACATTGAGAACTCCCTGGTCATTTGACCCGTAGTATGGGATTAACCTGACCTTCATCTGGTTCAGTCGACTGAGAACATTCCCCATGACTCATATAGAGCCAAGTAGAAGACATGACCTTCATTTGGACCAGACGACCTTAATGACTCCCCTGGTCCTTTGACCCTTTGCATGGGGATTATCCTGACCTTCATCTAGTTCAGTCGACTGGGAACATTCCCCATGGTTATTGTGGAGTTAAGTTGAAGTCCTGGCCTTCAACTACTCCAGACGACATTGAAGACGTCAACATACCAAAATCAGATCCCTGACGATACACTCGACAAAGTACTCTCTAAGTCAAAGACTCTTTGACTTAGAGAGTAGGGAACAAATTGTACGGGCCAAATTTGGACCCAAGGGTAAAATCGTCTTTTCACTTCGAACCCAACAATAAACACAGCCCAAGAGTGGTAACCCAGCCCAGAGAATTTAACATTATTGAGTCACAATTCAGCCAGCAGTTTAAAGACAACCCTTCCTTATTATATACCAACTACTCCCCCTCATTTTCCTAACAGAAGGCATATTTTCACATGCTCAGCCTATTTTCATCAAATACATAAGCACGTTGTTGGACTTATGCCAACTAATGAAGTCACCTTTCTCTATCTATAAAATAGCAACACAATTCAAAACATGGGGATTCAAGTCTTAGTTCTCATACTCGAGCTCTCTAAGCTTCTCACTCCCTAAACACCATCCACCGCCCTCACGGCAGTCAACAGAAGTCAAGGTAACTTCCGACCTTGTTCTTCCATTATATACAGCTCGTCTTTATACTGACTTGATCGTCGGAGTGCCTACGGCACCCACCACACTGGCGGGTTGTACTCCTCGCTCATTCTACCTTTGTTTTGTAGGATCGCTAGTGCTCCCAAACTACAAATTCTCGATTGTGGACCTCAGGCGAAATCCAGCATCCACAGCGCTTAAAGAAGAAAAACACTGGATTTTTATATATACTAGCGTGGGTCCGCTCTTTGCGCGGGTTGAGTAAAATTTAAATATTATTTCTTATAATAATAAAAAATTTGATGAGGAATCTATTTATGAATAAGATTTGTATATTTTAAAATAAAAGAAAAAATTTATGTGGCGTTTTATGAAGAAAAACAAAATCCTTTGTGGTGCTTTAGGAAGAAAGACACTGAATTTTTATCAATGTACTAAAACGCGCTAGACGCTAGTTAGGTGGCAACCCAACGCCTAGGGCGCCTAAGCGTCGCGTAGGCGGGGCCTAGACAATTCCTTAGCCGACAGAGAATTCTAAAATTAGTGTTTTAGTAAATTTGAGGATTTCCAATTTTAAGAAAATTTGGACAAATTATAGAGAAATGTTGTTTAAGTGATAGGGAAGATTTCTAGATTATCAATTTGTTGAGAATCCAACATTACTTGAAGTAATTAGGAGTTTATTAGAAATTAAATTTATGCAAAGTAAAATTGGGGCTTTTTTGAAATGTATGAGAGATAAGAGGGTTTATTTTATAAAAATAAGGTTAGAGTTAAGATCAGAGAATAAAAATCTGTGTTTGTAGGTTAGACATTCAAATTCTGATGATGGTCAACGACGGTCAACATCCGCCGTTTGGCACGAACGTCGATAGTCATGATAAGAAGATGATGGCTGTCGCTGCTGCACCATCCACGCTCCAATTGGAGTGGTCATTTGTTGTAGATCTACGTTTCTCCGTGAAACACCGCCTAGCACCATTGTTTTGCCGGAAATCGATGCTACCAGGCACTGCTTAGCACCTAGGCCGTTTTTTAGAACATTGATTTTTTATAATATATAAAGAGATTTGACAGCTTCACAAATCATATTTAAATCATTATGAGCTGCAAATTTAATTGGACGTGGTGTTTTAAGTCAATTTTATGTAGGTTACTTGTGTTTTGGAGGAGGTCCTTGTACATATGCACTCTTTGTAAAAGGAATATTTTGATTGCTTTTCATTCACGGTAACTTTAAAAGATTGTTGGAGAATCCATTCCTGTCTAGCTTTCTTGTTTTCTTCCTCTCAAAACATTGCTATATGTTCTTCATCATATATATGGTTGGGCAGAAGTTACATGTGTTGAACTTCTATTCTCAAAAGAGTATATCCTGTAAACATTTGTATCTAGCATATTTTGATCTTTTACGTTATTTTTATTAGAGGTTGCTACTTTCAAGTCATACTGATTTTATTGGTTTATCAAATAATGATATCCTAGGACAGGCCATCAGAAGATCATTGAAGACAAACCTATATTATATATTTCTTACTTGCAAAGTTACAATCTCTCAAGGCTCACTATTTGTTTCCCTTCTGTAGTGCAGAGAGCGCAGAAGAGAAATGAAGAATGATTTAGACCTTCTCGAACGAGGACGGTGAACTAAGCTGCTGCTTTTATTTACAAGTTTGAATAAATTCCATGTAAATCTGGATTGAATTGTATCTTTTGGCAGAATATCCATCACATTTCCCTCTATATATTTTTGTGTTGATGAATCAGGGATGATGGTTTTGATTCTTTTAAATCAATATGTTATGCGACCTGCTGACACAAAAACACTTGCAAAGTTTATATAAACCTCTATGTTGTTGCTATTGGTTTAGTTTAGTAAATTGATATGTTCCCCCAACAACTTCCACAAACCAACCGATCAAGCAACACTTACAAATATTCTTGATGGATATAATAACAAACAACAAATTCAAAAAGCACAAAAACTGAATTTATGAAAGCGTTTCAAGTCTTTGAGCCATTTACAGATTACAAACCATATTGCCACCACACGGCCACACCCACAAGCCTACTAACATTGCATTTGGTAGAACAGAGTATTAACGCTAGTGTTTCGATGTTCTGTCAAACACATACTTCAATACCAACTTTAACGCTAACGTATAAGCTTATTTTTTGACATTAGCTTATACTCCAACGTTTGTTCCATAGTTTTCTATATTATAAGCTAGTTTATACTTTCTAACAATATTCTCTACCAAACACACCCTAATCTGAATCTGAGCTTGAATCCTTTTCAGTTGCAGCATCTTGTTTCTTCACCTTCGGAGCTTCACTCTGCCGCTTAAAAGCCTTGGCTATTTCATCAATGGGAACCAAAGGAAGATAGCTAAAAACCGTATAACCCTTTTTGGTCAGGTTCAAGACTACTTGGTTATACTTCTTGGACCAGTGTGCGGCTGTAGGAACAGCCACATCTGCCATCGTGTGGAACAATGCATAGTGGTTAAGTTTATACCATGCTTTCACAGAACTTGTTAGCAGGATATGCTTCGACTCTTCAGCTGCGTAATGCACAGCTGCTCGAGACCCCCCAGCTTGAGCCTCACTTATAAGCTTTTGAGCTTTTTGTGATGCCGTTTCAATTAGATTATGTACCTCGCTGGCAACCCGCTTGGCCAATGGTGGAGCATGCTCGTCAAACTTGTGTGAAGCTTCATCTACCTGCAGCAATCAATTAAGTTATATATAACCACTTTCAAATTAAAACTCGTAAAGAGGACAAGTAACATCCACAAATCAGAGAAATAACAGTCATCTATATATGATATTAATCGAATAATTTCAAACATCTATTCTCTTCATATGATTATATGAATATATAAAGAACCTATAAATCTGCATCAAATTAAGAGATTAGCAGTGAACAAGGAGCACACTGATCCATTTTTATTTGATACTTGGTTATTAATTTTTTATTTATATATATTTTTTTGAAATCGTTGGAAACTCACCGCCAAACCACCCTTCTGGACTTGGACTTAAACGGAGCAGGTAAAATCACCGATTGTCTCAGACTCTTACAAGAAACGAACTCCCTGGATTCGAACACAAAATCTCAAGATGAGATACTGAACACCTAGCCACCAAGCCACGCCCCTTGGGACAAATCAGTATTAATTTTTTCTAAAGGGTAATCTAACCATAATTCGTAGATAGTTTGGTTATGAATTCATTAGAGTACAACTACAAAAGGATAAAAATAATATAAAAATTAAGAATCAAGAAACACAACAGGAATTCTTAATTTCATGTTTTAATTACACAAACCCAAATCTTATTTCTAAAACATGCCTAGAAGATCTCAAAAATTAAATTCCAAGATCCAAAAGCTGTGAAGAAGAAATCAAACCAAATAATTCAATACCACATATTACATCTAGAGATATTCATCTAACAACCTATGAAAATTAATTTAAAAAAAAATGATTCAATTAAATAAACAAACAGAGAAAAAAAAAACCTTCTTATCAAGAAAAACGAGGAGATCATCAGGCACGCCCTTGAATTTCTGATAAACAGGTCCCACAACGGCAGTGACGGCGCTTTCGACGGTCCCAACCGGCGACCGTAGCGGGCCCGAGTTGCGCTTCGCGTAGTCGTACAAACCCGACACGCACACCAGCGCTTGAATTGCGGCCATCCTCATGAATCCAAGATGCTTCAGTTCCTGCTTCTTGCTCTCGCTCTCCATTTCTTCGCTACGCCAAAATATTAATTTCGTGATATTATCTTTAGATCGCGATAAATTCGATGCTCTCGAGGCTCTGAGTAAATATGTAACTTAACTGAACGATGTGTGAGGGTTGATAGGGGGGAGTGTTGGTTTTTATTTATATTGCGATCGGATACAGAGATGATATTGTAATTTAATCTGAGTCGTTCGCTTGATCTGACGGTCGAATTTAGTTCTACGTGGGGCCGGATTGTGTAAGGTGGGGCCTAGCTTTCTGGTCCGAAGTAGAGACTTCTAGTGAGACACGTGTAAGCTGATGACATGTGGAAGCTGAGAAAAAACTTGTTTCGTCCATGTAGGCGTCATTATTTCTGACAATATTAAATGAGTTATTAATATTCTAATCTTTCATTTTGTTCACTCTTCCCAACTTTTTATTTTTTAAAATTATTAATGTTTAATTTTTAACATTCTTCATTAATTTTCACTTATTTATTAATAAAAATTCAAGAATTATTAAGTATATTAAATTACTATAAAAATTATTCATAACCTACGCAAATCTATGTTTGTACTAAAAAATTATGAAGTGGAATAAATTAGAAAACACATTTGTTAATTTGAGAGAATATTAAAAAAACTTACATTATTTAGAGAACAATGGTAAAAGATACGATCCTAATTAAATTTTTTTTTTTACATTTATTTTTATCATATTTTTTCTTAGCCCTTAAGGGGTGTGGTTTGGTGGATTAATATTTACTATTTTGTTGCTTTAAGTCATAGATTCGAATTTAGGGTGTGCACTTCTTCTAAGAGCATGAGATAATTGATGATTTTATTTACTCTTCTTAAATCCGGATCGAATGATTTGACCACGAGAAAGTTTCCAAAAATAAAATATTTTTTCCTAATAAGTTAAAGCTAGTTTGAATCTTCTCTATTATGTGAACCTCCCCTTTGGAAGCTTGTAGACCAGCAATCGTCAGCCGTCAAATATTAGGGGCTAATTGTTGTTCGTTAGTTTGCTTTTTGTTCGTTCGTTCGTTCGTTTTTTTTTTTGAGCAAGATATTATGTATTTTTAAATTTTAAATTCAAAGCTTAGGTGTGGCTTTTGTGGTATCGTGTGAAATGTCACTTTTATGAAAATATATATAATAATTTTATTGTCAATTCATGTTTTGAATGGTGTCAAAATAACGGTAACAGTGATGATGTTAAACGATAGATTTAAAGTATTTTTTTTAAAATTATGAATTTTTTAAAGATGATGAACTTAGAAGATTTAAGTTTAAAATATATTTATATAATTGTTTGTATTTTCAAAAGAAAAATCATTGAGAGAAAAAAAGATCTCATTATATTTTTTTTAGTTACTCTTTATTCAATGTGGGTGGTTTTTTTTATGAAATTAAAATAATTAAATAAATTTCAAATAATTATATTTTTTATAATAATGACAAATTGAAATATTTTAAAATTAATTAAATCATTAATAAAATTTTAAAATTCAACTGAGATATTTTCATAAAATCACCAAATTTGAGATTAATTTTAAAATTTCCAGACTAATGGGGGCATGATGTGATTTTTTTTAATATAAGCTTTGTGTTCACCGTCCAATTATGAAGTCATGTCATTACCTTATCTCCTAGAAAAAGCAAATTGGATTTAAAGTCCCAAGTAAAATCTTATCTCTTTGCAAAAATTACCAAATTGGAAATTGTGAAACCATGGGCTGCCCATTGATTGATTTCCTTCACAGTTTGTTTTACACTTCAAATAATACAATCTGTTTTGCTGATGATGTTTTCATTCATACACAATTCATATTACAAGCACCTTTTTCAGCATAGTTATTGAGTGAAGTGAACCCCACTGTTTTAAAAATCGGATCAAATCAATTAGTCTGTCGATTGTGAGTTATATCCGATTAATCGATAAAAATCGGATAGTAAAAACATTGGTCGAATTAGATAAAAATTGATAAATCAGACCAGATCGGTTCAATTTTTCTTTAAAAACTAAAAATTAAAACTAAAATTTATTATTTTTTATGATTTTTAATTAAATAAGATAATTTATGACATAAGCCGATTTTACTGGTTTTTTCGAAACAGTTTAACCGATTGAACTATTGATTTATTAAATTTTTTGAATCACCGATTTAATCACCGATCCGGTTCTGAAAATATTGGACCCAAAACCATAAGCTGCCAAACCTTTTAAATTGTGATGCTCATCAGCCCGCAAAAATTGGAAGTCAATAGTTGCTATTTTTTTGAATAGCACATTGCAGAATTTCCATAAAATCTTGTCGTACGTATGAATGAGAAACGCAGACATGATTATTTGTTCATTTGTTCAAAGATTTTTCATATATGAAATCTCGGTACCTCATCAATGAGATCACGAGTTAATTAGTTAATTAGAACTCTAAATAGGTGAGTATTCTAAATGAGCCAAATAATAATTAATTAATTATTTATTTAACTAATTAAAGTTTGATAACTGTTAAGATTAACAAATCCCATATAAAGAAATATTGCTTTTATTATTTGAGGTTTACACTCACATGAAAAAATTGAGGAAGGAAACCTTAGTGTCAGAGAGACTCTTGAATCCTTGTCAAGATACCAACAAGAGTTTTATTCTGTTTGTTGAATGAATTCGTGTGTATATTTTAGAGGTGCTAAACTTGGAGCATTTGGTGGATTTTTCAGATTAAGGAAGACTTCATTGCATAAAGTATAATTTACTTTAATGTAAAATATATTTTCATATGTGATTTCATGAGAAGTGATTTTTGTTCTTGGTCCGTGGCTTAATTGAGTTTAAAATAAATTAAATATATTTTATTTGATCGCTTTCGCATGTGTTATAAAACCCAACAGTGGCATCAGAGCCTCTGATTTTGTGCTTTGATGAAAATAATGGCATAGATTAGTTATGAGATACACTTGAGCATGCATTAGTTTATCACATAAAATAATGGTCAAATATTATTATTTTCGGATGAAATTTTTATAGAGACTAACAAATCTGAAAAATTTCATCTCAATCGGATTTCAGGAAGGTCAATTTTTTACCCCAAAAAATGAGACAGCAGTGCATAATACATCTGTTGAGTGTTTTTGCAATTTCTGAAATAACCCGAAATTTGAAAGAATTTGAAAGTATTTTTTTTTTTGGGGAAATTGCTAGGGTAAAATAGTAATTTCTTAGGAGTCTTATTTGAGTTAAAATATTAGTATGCAATATGTTAAATATTAATTAGACTTAGCTATAAGAGTTATATGGTGAATGCAGTGATACTGCTAGATTTCAACTAGGAAACTCTTCAGGATGAGAATGTCAGAAGGGTCACCTGTTTCAAATCATGTGGTGAAGATAATCAATTTGATTGAGCAAGCTGAAACGTTTGATGTGATCTTTGATTTCAACATCAAAATTGATATTGTTCTCAATTCAATCCCTAATATATTCAAATGTTTCACCCCTAACTTCAAAATAAACAAGTTGATTAAAACTACCATTTCACCAGTTGAACTTTATAGATCTCTCAAGTCATATGAGAAAACCATGAAAGGTATTAGTGGTGATAAAGAGACGATTATTGTCTCGTCCTACAAAAGGTAAGAAAAAGAAACGCATGAAGGGTGCCTATAAAAAGATGAAGCCTACTGGTGGTGTGTCCAATACTAAGCCTAATAATAATAAGGAGAATGATGAGTGCTACCATTGCAAGAAGTTTAGTCACAGGAAGATGAGCTGTCTTATTTATCTAACGAGTTTGAAGAAACCTGCCAAAGGTATATGCTCTATCTTTGTTATTGAAATCGACCTTAGTGTTAGTTTTGATTCTTGTAAAGGAATAATACGATTTTATATTTTTGAATACTTAGAATTACAAGAGATATGCCTTAATATAGGCATTACATTAAGTTAAATATATAAACTAAATACACTAATAATTATTAAGATTACATAATCATATCTCAATGATTATGTAACAGTATCTTAAAGATATGTAGAATCATAATCATATCTTTGGATGATTATGATTATGACTTTAACAATATCTTACAGATTCTAACACTCCCCATAAAGCTGGAGCATATGTATCATATGCATCAAGCTTGTTACAAATGAAACCGACACAAGAACCACAAATAGATTAGGGTGTTTAAACACTGCTGGAGAATGCACAACAGGAACATATATGGTGACCTGGATGTTTTAACATCGTTGGAGAATGCACAACGAGAACAGATGCAGAGGTTTGGATGGTTTAACGTCGCTAGAAAATGTATAGCGGGAAAAGTTTAAACTATTCCAGAACAGCTCAAAACATATAAAGAAAACTTTCTAAATCACCCCATTACAAAACCCCGGAAAAAGATCAGATGTGGAACTTGATGCGAATGAGGGACAAATAACTGATAAGATCTAAGCATTTCATCGCCATTGGTATTGTCAAGACTGTTGAAGAAGATACGGCGCATGAGGCTCACACGTATATAGTGGCACTTGTTCCCCACGCGCCAGCTTGAACAATGACTCAAAAAAAGAGAAACCAGAACCCAGAGAAAGATTAGCTCTTATACCATGTAAATGAATAATACGATTTTATATTTCTGAATGCTTAGAATTACAAGAGATATGCCTTAATATAGACATTACATTAAGTTAAATATAGAAACTAAATACACTAATAATTATTAAGATTACATAATCATATCTCAATGATTATGTAACAATATCTTAGAGATATGTAGAATCATAATCATATCTTTGGATTATTATGATTATGATTTTAACAATATCTTACATATTCTAACAATTCTCATACTTGGATATTAGATTCTGCTACAACATCATATATTTGCATGTCTTCGTATATTCTAACGAGTAAGAGGTTACTCAAGGGAGATGAAATGATCTTGAAAATTGGAAATGAAGCAATATTGTTGTAACCATGATTGGGATATGTCATCTACCTCTACCTTCAAGACATTTTGTTACTTTGAGTAAAATTTTATATTTTTAATGCAATAATTAACATTATTTCCATTACTATTTTAACTCAATGTAATTATGAATTTAATTATGAATTTCATTTTTTTAATGAGAATAGCAAGATTTATTTTAGGAATAATCTTATTGGCACTGCGATAAATACAAATGGTTTATATGGCTTACAAATGCATGAGAATAATAACAAAGAATGTAATGCCATCACTAACAAAAGACATAGAGATAATATCAATACTAAATATCTATGGCATTTAAGACTAGGTCATACATGAGATAAAATGATTATAAAAGTGGGTAAAGATGGCTTGATTAAGTCATTAGATTCATAACCTTACCCAACTTGTGAAACATGTTTACTTGAAAAAAATGACCAAGTCACCATTCATTGGACAAAATGAAAGGGCCAAAGATTTATTAAAATTGATCCACACAGATATATATGAGCCATTCAGAACAATGGCAAGATGAGGTTTTCAATACTTTATTATCTTTATCGATGATTATTTTCGATATAGATATTTGTACTCAATGAAGCACAAATCATATTCTTTTGAAAATTTCAAAAAATTTAAAGCCGAAGTAGATAAGAAAATAGGAAAAAGTATAAAAGTTCTACTATCAGATCGTGGAGGAGAATACTTAAATACTGATTTCCAAGATTATCTCAAGGAACATGATATTATATCACAATTGATGCCACCATATACGCCACAACATAATGATGTATCTGAACGTAGGAATCATATATTATTAGATATGGTATGATCTATAGTCAGTTATGTTGACTTACCAATGTCAATATGATGATATGTTATTTAAACCGCTTTACTTGTTCTTAATAGAGTTCCTTCGAAATTGGTCCCTAAAATTTCGTATGATAAGCAACCTAACTTAGGTTATTTAAAGATTTGGGAATGTTCAATTTTTTTCAAGAGAGATCTTTTTAGAAAAGTTGGAACCACGATTTGAGAAGTGTCATTTTATTGGATATCCTAAAGTTTTGTGGGTTATTATTTCTATTTTTTTCTGATCAAAGAAGTTCGATTAGTAGACTTGCTACCTTTCTTGAAGAATAGTTCGCTCAAGATGAGAGTGCAACAAGGAAAATAGAATTAGAAGAAGAATCCTCTGAAGAGGATGTTGGGATTTATGTCATAGAGCTTCATGTATTATAAACAGAATTGATTATTGTAATAATAATAAACACATTATTCATTTATCAAAGTTGTTTGATTTATATCGCATATTATCCAATTGTCTTATTCACCTTGATTTCTCTTGTATTTTTAGACTTAGTGTATGTTTGATGCACAAGAGGATTTAAGCCTGAAGTATGTAATCTAAATAGTCCATAGAGAGCAAACAAAGAGGGTATTTTATTTGTGGTTTATCTATAGCTGCGGTCCATTCTATATTTGTATGATGACCTTGATACGGGATCGTTCATATAGTGACATGGGAATGAAGGCACCTGGTATGATGAGATCATATATGACTAGACTCAGATAAATACAAATTTCTTTTAATATTCGTTAACCGAAGAAATTCATTTTATCTACTAGATGGTCATATATAGATTCGATATTAATCCTGAGTGTACTACGAACTTCTGCATGGTAAGCTATGTCCTTTGATTTACTATGGTGAGGTTGGTGTATCATTCATGACTAATAACTACGTATTTTGGGGATATGGTTTGGTGTGTAGCTGTGAATGTTTTACATAGATATGTAATTCACTCATTCTTACGAGAAGCAAAAGAATATCTCTTTTAAGAGTTGATTCGGGACTTGAACAATTTGAGCGCTCAACTCTTCTATTACGAATATAAAGTCTTATATTCATAATTATTATGAATTAATTATTCATTATAGAATCAATGGTGCTTAAGAGATAAAATATTTAGAGGGGTATAACGGACTTATGACCCGACTCTATTTATGCCTATATCCATATGTAATGACTATATCGATGGACACCGAAGTTGTTTGGCTTATATTTTCCATCTACGGTAACGAGAGTTCAACTTCGAGTTTTTAGTGGAATAACGCGGAGTTAATAATTCTTAATATTTGATTAAAAGAGTTTAATTAATATTTCGGGATTATTGGAGCTCGGAACCATAGGTCCATTTGGTCCCCGTGCTAGCTCGATTAACTATAGCAAACCTAATATAATTAGATTGTCTAATAATATGCTCACATTATATTTATATATTATTAATGAGATTATAATATTTTTTTATCTCAAATGAAAACTATGTTAAATTAGTTTAACTTAATATTTTCTTGAATTCTTTGATTATGAGATAATCAAATCTTGATTATGAGATAATCAAGTTAGTAATAATTATGAGATAATTACTACAACATAATTGAAGGTAATTAAATCATTATTAAGATAGTGATTTTTATTTACCTTGGAGACAAAGCTATATGGCTTACCATGATCTCCAACTTATTATGTCTATTAGGTGGCATGTATACACCTAATGACTTTGTCATTATCTAAACAATTCTTATGTTTTGATATGGCCTTCACATTGATGTGTTTTCCATTGCAAGAAATCATTAGATGCTTAATGACAAAGTCTTTGTCTTTAGTTTAATATTTCTTATGCTTTGATGTAGCATTCATATTAATGTGTTTGCCATTGCAAGAAAGCATTAGATGCTCAATGACAAAGTTAGTTGGCTTGTGAAAGAGAATATAATCTCTACCATCTCTCTTCACTTGCAAGGGTTAGCATTTTTATTCATTCACACAAGTGCAAAAGAGAGAAAAGAGAGAGAGTTCAAGCATTCATAATTGTAGTGAGAGTGTTTGAAAGATAAATATTTCTAAAATCTAAACACCATTGTGACAACTTTAATTCTCTAAATTTTTTAGAGTTGATCTTTGTGAGTGAAGCCCACACTTTGATTTTTTGGTTTCGAGTCATAGTTCAGAAGATCGGGTGGTTGATCCAAGTGTTGGACATCAAAGGAAACTCATCTACATCAAATGAGTAAAATCCATACTCCAAGAGTTGAAGGATTTCGGCTACAATAAAAGGAATAAGGCAAAGAAAATTTTAAAGGTCCATATCAGAGCCGGTGCCCACATTAGTAACTTTCGTTGCGCTAAGGAAAGTCGTTTCCTACAATTGGCATCAAGAGCTTAAGGTTGAAAAGTGTTCTTAACTCTTCTCCTTTAAAGTTTCAAGTTTTAATAATTTATATGAGATATAGATTATTAATATGCATGTTGTGATAAGTAGGCACAATTAGATTCATAATATGAATGGTTTTTAATACATGTGATGGATGTTTACTTTGATTCATGTGATGAATGTATTGCATTGATCGTTAATTTTTCCGACTCTTATTTTTTTTGGTATTGGGAATGTAAGACCATAAGGTCATATTCTTTCAAGTGTTGTAAGCTCATTTCCTTTGTAATAAGTCCATTATGTAACCCTATTTGTAACTTGGAGGAGCCGATGCCGTGATGGACTCATTACGAACCTATTCTGTGAAGAACTCAACAACACACCATGTAGCAAGATTTGAAGACCAAATGATGCCTTAGATTTATTGTACTAATTAGATTAGTATAGAAAAATAAGAGCCCGATTAAGGCAGTTTGTAATGTGTATGATTTGTGAAATTTCAACCCCTGGATATTGGCTGGCGTCGCGATGCGAACCCTCTTACGTCGCGACGCTGCACATTTGCAAGCCACTGGTTTGCTTCTGCCTCGCGTCGCGAAGCGATCACAGACCTGATACTTTTCATGTTTCTGGTTTGTGGGGCGTCGCAACGCCCAACCTGGGTGAATGTACATATTTTTAAATTATTTATTAACATGTCATATAGCCTAGGGTTCCTACTCTTGCATTTTCATATGCCATAACATGTTGACATGCATGATATTCAAGTCATAAAAATATGATTTTATGTAAATTTAATAGTTAAATAAGAATATGAGATGCATGTAAACAAATTAATAAGATTAATTGGTTTAAGGGTTTAAAAATTACGAATTCAAGTTTGAATACAAATGGACCTTATGAGTACATTATTTTCCTTGGTATATCGGATGTAAATCCGGACGTAAATTCCATAGCCTATTCTGAATAGACGGTAATATGGTCTGCACTCGGGATACAATACCACGTATATTTGGAATAAATAATGTTCTTTTATCAATTAAATGGTTTAATGACATTTGGTCCGTTCGTTGAATTCTAAATTTTAAAACCTATTAATGGACTAATAATTTAATAGTTGAATTGATTAGATCACTAAAGCAACTTGATAAATTAATTTAATCAAGTTAAATGGTTATTAGAGACTAATCAGGATTAGTGAATAAAATTTTAAAAGTTAAAATTGGTTAGATCACTAATAATCCACTAGTATTAATAAAGTTATGTCTTTAGCTGAGCATAATCTAAGACACATTAGAAACTAGTGAGATAGAAACTTTACACTTCAAAACAGTGAGTGGGAGATGGGTATACCACATTATTGTTGGGTCTCTAAGATCAATCCCAAGATCATTTAAGCATAAAAGATGTGTGAATACGCAAAGAAGTAGCAGAAATACTTACATTGAACGGATTGGATGTAGGTGGAAAGTTCAAAACTTTTGCTCATTTGAAGTGCTCCAAGCTCCTCTTTTGATTTGTATGTTGAGCTCCAAGCTTGATGTTTGATTCCAAAATCAATGGGAAAGGTTTCCCTATCACCTTTGTATGATTCTTTAAGTGCTAGATAAGGAAGAAAATTGCAACAAAATTCATTCATTTTTTCTTGGTGGTTCACGGCAAAAGGAGGAGAGGAGAGAGTTATTTGGCTTTTTGATTATTTGATTTCTAAAATCAATTACCACTAATGAAAAGTCAAAACCCTCTCTGAAAAGTCAAAACCTTCGACACACACACTCCGTGGTTCACGATAAAATCATTTAAGTCTATCAATGGACTTCTTTAGCTTGCATACCATGCCCGTTTTCTCGCTAGATGCAAAACCCTCCGATTGTTCCATATAGATTTCTTCATCAAGAAATTCATTTAGAAAAGTCGTTTTGACATCCATTTGCCAAATCTCGTAATCATGATAAGCGGCAATTGACAACAAAATCCTGATGGACTTTAGCATCGCAACTGGCGAAAAAGTTTCTTCATAGTCGACACCAGGTCCCTGCGAGTAACCTTTAGCTACCGGTCGGGCCTTAAAGGTTTCAACCTTTCCATCGGGCCCACGCTTGATTTCTTCATCAAGAAATTCATTTAGAAAAGCCGTTTTGACATCCATTTGCCAAATCTCGTAATCATGATAAGCGGCAATTGACAACAAAATCCTGATGGACTTTAGCATCGCAACTGGCGAAAAAGTTTCTTTGTAGTCGACACCAGGTCCCTGCGAGTAACCTTTAGCTACCGGTCGGGCCTTAAAGGTTTCAACCTTTCCATCGGGCCCACGCTTCCTCTTGTAAATCCATTTACAACCGATAGGAACAATTCCTTCGGGAAACAGAACCAACTTTCAAACTTGATTCTCATACATTGAGTCCATTTCGGATTTCATGGCGTCTTGCCACTTCACAGGGTCGATGTCCAACATCGATTCTCTATAGGTAAAAGGGCCAGTCTCATCAACTAAGAGAACATCGAGACTCTTTTCTCTTATCAAATAGAAGCGTTCATGAGGTATAGATACCCTTTGTGACCTACAGAGTGTGTGTCGAAGGTTCTTCATCTTCTTGAACTACAGGTTCCTCCATTAGTTCGTTGGTTTCAGGTTGTACTTCATCAAGTTCAACCTATCTATGATCACCACCTTCAGACAAAAATTCTATTTCTAGAAATTTTCCAAAGCGATCTACAAATACATTTCGATGCTCTATATCATAGAAAAAATATCCTTTCATATTTGAAGGATATCCAAAAAAACCTAAATTTTTGCCCTCGAGGCAAAAACTTATTTTGCTGAGCCATTCTGATGTATGCAGGACACCCCCAAATCTTAACATAACTAAGATTCGATTTCCTACCGGTCCATATCTCATACGGAGTCATAGGAACAGCTTTAGAAGGAATCTTTTTCAAAAGATGTGCGACAGTTAAAAGAGCATAACCCCATAAGTAATAGGGTAAATCTGTATAACTCAACATCGATCGGACCATATCCAATAAAGTCATATTTCTCCTCTCTGACACTCCATTGTGTTGCAGAGTGTCTGGAGGAGTATATTGAGCGAGAATCCCATTATCTTTTAAATAATCAGTGAACTCTCAACTCATATATTCACCGCCTCGATCAGATCAAATGCATTTAATATATTGACCAGTATTTTTTCAACTTCATTTCGGAATTCTTTGAACTTTTCAAAGGTTTCTGATTTATGTTTCATCAGATAAACATAACCGTGTTGGTTTCTATTTAGGTCCCAAGATTATAACAAGCATGAAAAACATGTGTGAATACATCAACGGAGGTAGCGGAATACTCACATCGATCGGTTGAGACGATACGGCAACAAACAAAATGATTTTGGCCTCCATTTCCACGCCCACTGCAGTGCAGTCCACTGCCATCAATTTTCAGTTTTGGATCTGAGATTTGGAGCTTCAATCTTCGTCGTTTGATTCCCGGCTCGTGGGTGGGTTTCCCTAACACCTTCGTATGCCTCTTAGAAGTGTACTAGCACTTGGATCTTGCCACAAAATCAAGTTTCCTCCTCTCTTGGACTGTCACGTTTTTGACAGTGTATGGCAGCCCCTTGGGCGTTTTTGTGAGGGAGAAAGAGTGAAGAGAGAGTTCTCTAGGGTTTCTAAAAATATTCATCTAATGAATAATGATAGTTTTTAAAGTGTAGAGAGATATTTTGTTTTTATACTTTAGGTAAAAATCATTTCACTTTTACCCTAAACTTGGTAGGTGTGGGTAAATGGTTTTCCAAAAGTAAAACAAGGTAGTTGGGTGGTAGGTACACCTACCACAAATGGGCCCCACATATTTGAATTCAAAATTCAAATATCTCTACGAACATTTGCCGCGGCTCGGTTTCGTTTAATCCGATTAAACGAACTTCCGTCGTTAAATAATTAAATCTAATTTAATTAAATATCGATGCCTCGCAAATATATTACGAACGTCGTTTACGAATTAATTCTAAATTAATTCGTTCGTTTGCATTAAAGTCCGACTTTAATTTCGTAATGAAATCCAATTCATATTAATATATCCGATATATTAATTTTAGCCCATTCGAATAAATTAAATAGAAAAATCAAATTTAACTATTAAATTTATTTTACCGATTAATTCTAAATTAATCGCGCTCTCTCTCTTTAGACGATATTTTATCCCAGATATAATATCTCCGTAATTAATCCCAGATTAATTTTATCTCTCATCGAATTAATCACAGATTAATTAAAGTGCGAGTCATATATCATCGGTGAATCATTGGGAAGCGACCCATGAGATCCCCGGATATGTTGGCAGTAAATAGGGTCGTCGGACTATCCGAACACGTAAGTACCAAGTACTACGTTTTACCGATTCACAAGACAAGGTTGGCTTCTAGCAAAGCACCATGCCTACCCAATTCTCAGGCGTAGTATACATCGTATAGTGCATATCGATCTAGTATCGGATGGTCACGTGCTAGGCCTGGGGCTGGAGTTGCGTCTGCCCCGTACGAAGCACATGTCGGATGTCTGGTAACTAGTCTCTATAATCGGATATACATGACCTAGTCATAATATCCCGATGGCCGCGCAGCACTTAAGAGCACTAATACCGTATCCTACGTGACATCATCTCCACTATGACTGGAGTGATACTTCCGTCTTGACATCACACCCAATACTCTACGATTCTCAATATACCCAATATTGGCGTACACAGAACCGGTTAAAGCCCTGGACGACCTCAACCAAAGTATATTGATTGTCGTAAGTATTAGCGGTGCAAGTCTCAGGTTAAGACCAAATACACCTACCCTGATGTCGGACTCCCATAGACACACAGTCATACTGCCAATGGGATTCCGAGGGGGTCTATCCAGAGCGAAGCTGTTTCCCGTACCATCGGTGAAACACAACCTCCTATTACACTTGCATGAGTATCCAATACCCAAATATATGAGAACTATGCCGTTGTGCCCTCACAACGCGCACAAGTGCAATACTAGTCTTTTACGTATTTATCGATGTCCAATCTCGATAATACTCTGACTAGGGATATTTAATGATTTATCCTACGTGGACTGATACCGTCTCATATCATTCTCCGTCCAGGAACAAATCATAGGGACCTCTCATCATTTATACATCTAAGGTGATCTAATCACAAATAATAAGAGAGCAATCTCCTTTGTCACATAGTTAATTTGTACAACAACACCATGATCTGTACAAATAGTGACGCTATGGGTCATAATTGTCCAACAAACCGTACCATGACAGATCATCGGAAAAGGTAATGAAGTATGAATAACCACTGTCTGCAGTCTGACTCATGGGACTACATACATCATAATGTACGAGTTCCAATAAGTTAGTGGATCGGTGTCCAACACCCGAAAATGAGGCTTTGGTCATTTTTCCTCGAATACAAGATTTGCAAGTTGGATAAGGTTCAATGGTGAGATCATGTATCAAACCATTCTTAAGCAATTGGGTTAGGCGTTTCACGCCTATATGACCCAACCTCATTTGCCACAGTTCAGTATTATTTATATCAGATTGTTTATGTTTATTAATTCCAGTATTAAAGATATCTTGTGAGGTACGCAATATGTAATGACCATGCTCATTTGGACAACAAATGATCTGAATATTATTTCTATTATATAAATACAAAGAACGATTCTTAATATTTACATTATATCCTTCAGAATCTAATACAAAAAGAGACATAATATTCGCCACACATCCTGGCACAAAATAGCATTCATTTAAAAAAAGTCTCCCACCAGGTTAGGGAATCTCGCATATGCCCACTGCAACCGCATCAAGAGAGTCGCCACTCCCGAATCACAACTGCATTTCCCCAGATTTCAGCCATCTACTTCCCGTCAGCACCTGCAACGTATTGCAAATGTGAATAGGACAAGCATAATCTAAATTCCAATTAGATGTCATAGCTTCACAAGCCAATGTGATATCAATAATAGGAAAAATAAAAGTACTTGATGTAGATGCTCTTTCCTTTCTTATCTGTGCAAGATAGTCCGGGCAGTTTCTTTTCCAGTGCCCGACTTTCTGGCAATGGTGGCACTTGTCTTCAGAAGCTCTCTTGGGCTTCGCCATCTTATCCTGTGGAGGAATATTGAAACCCTTCTTTTTCTTTCCTTTAGTCTTCTTCCCCTTCGACTTGGATTGGGAAGAAGTAGAAAGTGAAGTGGGTTTCGGAAGGCGAGTCAGAACTCCATTCCTTAAATCTTCCTCTCCTGTGAGAAGTATCCTATGCAACTCACGGTAAGAACAATGAATCCTATTCATGTTGAAGTACATGACAAACTGGCGATATGACACCGGGAGCGAACCGAGAATGACACTACGTCCCAGAGTTTCATTGAGAGAGAAATCCTAGCGCCTCAATTGCTCGATCAAATCGATCAAATGAAGCACATACGGGCTTACAGCCTGCCCCTCATCAAGTTTAGAATGGAACAGTTCCATCAAAACTCTATGAACCACGAGCTGTTCCTGGTTCATGAACGATTCACGAAGTTGTGTCATCATGCTATATGCATCATGCATCTCAAAATAAGTCTTCTTAAGCTCAGAAGAAAAAGAACTTAGAATGAATGAATTAACCCTTAAATCATCATCCTTCCATCTCTGGAGGCGTACCAAGAGACAACTTTGGCACGTTCACAAGGAGGCGTACCAATGTCAAACTTGTCAATGATGAATTCAAGATACTTGCGAAACCCTGATAGCTTTGGCATGTTCAGGATTCCGCTTTCGCTTGAATTCACCTAATATCAAATATATCTGGTATAGATAAATTTCTACCGGCCATATCCTCACAGCTTTGGCACGTTCTCGGATATAGTCGCAGAAAATTTATCGATAAGTGGTATTGAAAAGACGGACCAATTAATATGCATCAAATACATATTAAATTAAAAACCTTATTTTTCAAATAGGGATTTTTCCGCAAAAGATGCTTTTACTTTATTTAATCAAATTAAATAAACACATGCATGCATAAAGTCAAGAATAAATTAAACATTGAATTTTAAAGGCATAATCACATATCGGGTGTCCAGAACTAGACTCGCTATGATACCATTTTGTTTGGGTTTTATACGGAATTACAGGATTAGCGCAGCGGAACGCGGAAAACAGATTTTTCCTATTTCAATTTTTTTCTTGGAACAATTAAATAAACTTATTTATTTAATTAACCAATACTTAAAATCTGAAATTTTAACCCAAGAAATCAAATTTCTATTAATTACCGAATTGCCCCAAAGTTTTACAATTTAATCATTTTGGTGTTTAAATAGTGAAATACATATTTAATTGATTCCAAATCAATCACAAAATAATTTATACATGTCTAATACATGAAAATACAAATTGCAATACAAATCCCCAAAAATTCCAGAATTGTCGAACATAGACTAGAATTTTTCCTTAATTACGATTTGGTCCCAAATGTTCAAAACATGTCAAGATCAAATCCAATCAATCTCAAATTTAATATACATCAAATTATATCATATATATTAAAAGCCCCAAAATTGGATTAGGTTAAGAACCCTAATTTCACAAATTACTCCAATTGCATAATTTACATTAAATTGATAAAATTCAATACTTTAATTAATCATACATGCTTAACATCTTCGAACAAGTTTCCAACACATTTAAATTACATACTTAAGGAATAGAGAAAATTCAAAGCATAAAAAATTGAAGCCTAGACTCATGGAAACAATTTCCTAATGGAAGAAAGTTGGAAATTACTTACAAATCCAAGAGTTTGTTGATGAATTTCTTTTGTTCTTCTTACTTTTCTCTCAACCTTACTTTTGTAAAATATTTGTTAAACTTGTGTATGTTAGAAAAATGAAACAAAATAATTTTGTATATCAAATTTGCCTCATGGCCGAATTTACCCAACCAAAAAATATATATAACAATTAATTCAATTTTTATTTGATTTCCATTGGCACACATTTAGCTTTAATAAAGTTAAAACTTATCTTTAATAAAGTGATCAAAATGTGTTCCAATGGTATCATGCCATTTCCAAGCTTAATAAAGTTAAAATCATTACAAAAGATATTTACTTTTTTAATTAATATAATTATTTAGCAATTAAATAATTAAATAATAAATATAAATATCTTAAATATATGTATTATATTTACATTAAATATCTCAAATACATATATTAATGATATATGTCAAATATCACAAATTGATATTTTATTAATGTGTATTTAATAAAATCAAGTATTAAATACAAATATACATTAATTCGAAATGACCGTTAGGTCCCGATTGCATGTATTTTTCGTTTAACCGTTAAACGAGTTATAAATAATCAGTATTATTCATAACAGCTACCCTAATGCTCTATGAGTATATCTCATTAGTGAGACTCTCTAGATTCAGGCATATCCGTCACAAAATCAAATTTCATGTCCATAATTCACCCACCCGTAAATTTGATGATCACAGATAAACTCACTGAATCATACAGGTCGAGGTCACTGTATACGTATAATCCCTCCG
>SKCR01035769.1:0-47813 GCA_019454045.1 Zanthoxylum bungeanum | reverse complement strand
CCAGCCATAAAGGCGGAATCATTAATATAAACCATCCATATAGGCGGAGTGAAAATAACCAGCCATAAAGGCGGAATATGAAAACAACCAGCCATAAAGCGGAATATGACTTTTATTACCACCCCGACCAATCTGGCGGTATCTTGATTAAGTCAATTTAAAACTTGAATATATTATAATTATGGGAGAATAATCTAAGAAGTAAAAGTAAAAGAATTACCTTTTACCCTAACAAAGGGACGTTACCTCCTCATTATGAGTAGTATAAACTGTAAAATAAAGAAAGTAAATTATTATTACTATTAAAAAGTAATTACAAAACTTGAATTTAAAGAACTAGAGAGAGAAACTCTCAATTTAGAACTAAGAAGTGAGAGAAAATGGTACACTGAATTATGAAAATTCGATCTCTATTTATAGGCTCGGATAAGGCTCCAGCGTCGCGCGACGCCCAAATTGCACTAGCGTCGCGACGCTGGGTACAGTAGGACACGTGTCACGCGCTGGTTGGTCGGCTCAGAATCTTATCCGATGACGTGGCACTGTTCATGACGTCATTGCTTACGTCACGATTACGTGTCAACTGTTCATGACGTCATTGCTTGCGTCATTTTGATGATGTGGAAGGCGACGTGGCGACACGTGGGGCGGTGGCCGTGAGACGAATGAGATGTTGACACGTGTCGCGTTGTGATTGGCTTATGCTGACGTGGCATGTTGACTCGGTTGACTTGCTGACGTGGCTGCTGATGTGGACGATGATGTGGCGACACGTAGGATGACACGTGGGGCGGTGGCCGTCCAAGCAATAGGATTTCGACACGTGGCACGGCGCATTTTAGCATCTCCGTTGTGATGGTGACACGTGGTACGGCTCACGTTAGCAAAGTCAACTTTTCTCATTCTAATTTGTGGACCCGGCGCATGTTAGCAGATTCGGCGCACGCTGGGCGTCGCGACGCTGAAGGTCTGGGCGGCGCGACGCTGAAATGACGTTTTTGCCCTTTTTGTCCAGTTTTGTCCAATTTGCCACAAAATACTTCCAGAATGTCCTGAAACTTTATTTATCTGGCAAAATAACACAAAATACATCAAAACGTTCATAAAACTCAAGAAACTATACAAAATATTAAGTTAAATGAGTGGGAAATAGTGATATAAATACCACTCATCACCTACCGAATTCTCCAGAAACATGCTTACAGGAATAAGCGATCTATATCAGGAGTAGTATACATAGTATTGTGTATGTCGATCAAGTATCAGATGGTCACGTGCTAGGCCTGGGGTTGGAATGTGTCTGCTCTGTACGAAGCACATATCGGATGTCTGGTAACTAGTCTCTATAATCGGATATACATGACCTAGTCATAATATCCCGATAGCTGCAGCATATAAGAGAACAAGTTCCGCATCCTACGTGATCATCATCTCCACTATAACTGAAGTGATACTTCCATCTGACATCACACCCAATACACTACGATTCTCAATATACCCAGAAGAGGCGTACACAGAATCGGTTAAAGCCCTGGACGACCAAAACCAAGCATATTGATTGTCCAACAATCTCCCACTTGGCCTATAGCCAGTCACTCGAGTGTCTACCACCACCCGAACTATGTACGGTTGGCTCAAACTGCTGAGAAAAGGCTTTCGTCAGCGGATTTGCATGATTATCGTCTGGTGTGATTTATTCGATCATCACATCGCCACGATGTATGATCCGAACGAATCAGATGAATATCGAAGTATATATCTGCATCGTTGATAAGACCATTAATTCTTTAGCCTGCGCTGAAGCCTAGCTCAGCTACTAATAGAACTATATCTAATCTAATTAGATTTATTATCGATCCAAATGGCTTTTATTGCTGCCTCAGCTGCAGCAATAACCCGCATTTGTTGTTTATTCCGTAACAATATCTTACTTAGAAGATTTCCAGCTCATTGTTCAGTTATTCAAACTGTATAGTACCGTTTGTGACTTATAGTCATTTTCATCGGTTAGAAAACTAGCTACGGTGATCCCAGTCACTTCACTTTCTCCATCTCCACAGATTAAGACAGCATCCTTAGTTCTCTAAGAAACTAACGGATGTTCTTAATATCAATCCAGTGACCATCACTGGGATTGGCCTGTTTGTGAATCCATATACTCAAAGCGTATGAGACATCAGGTCGCGTACATTATTTTTAATGTACGATTTCTCGGAGAGTATTCAAAAGCCAAGCTTTCGCCGATTGTTTTATGGGAATATCATTTCTAAGAAATGACATATTATCATTATTTTATAGGACAGCGATTAGCAGTGCGCTCCCACTAACCTTCTTATATACATAATAATCATTTTCATTTTGAATTAAATCATACTCCATTATGATTACATCAAAACGATAATTCCAAGAACTTATGCTTGCTTCAATCCAAACATGGATCGAACAACCTGCAAACCTTGTTTGCTAGTTTAGGTACGACAAAACCGACAGGATGTTGTAAACATCCTCCAAAAGGTTTCCGTTTAAGGAAAGCGATTTTCCCGTTAAGCTGACATATTTCATAAATGAAACATGCAGCCTTAGCAAGCATTATCCAAATAGATTTACAGTGGAAACAGGTAAAAGTTTCACCGTAATCAATATAATGTTGATAACGATACCTTTTCGCTAAAAGCCTAGCTTTATACGTTGGTATGTTGCCTTCCATGTATGTCTTCCTTGAAGACTTATATAGTACCAGTAGGCACAATGCCTTGCGGTACATCAACTAGTATCCAAACTTGTTGATATACATGGAATCCATTTTGGATATCATGGCACTTTGCCATAATTGGGAGTCGATACCTTGTATCACTTCCTCATACGTAGTCAATTGGTATACCTCAATAAGATTGACATCTTTATGAGGTGAGATCAGAAACCCATATCCCAGGTTGTTTTTTGACTCTCTCCGACCTATGCGGTTCTTGTGTATTCGAAGATTATTGGTAATAGTTTTATCCTTGATGAACTATTTATGTTCCATTAAGATTCGGTGCCATGGAATAATATTACTCCGATTTTCATTGAGTTTTACTTTCCTCCCACTTACCACTGCATATCAGTATTCCTCTTAGGAAAGCCGCATGGCTAGCAACAATTACATTGTTCTCATGTGAGATGTATAAGTACTATACTTATGGTTTCCCTTGGATAACCTACATTGGCACTTATCCGATTTGGGTTTTAATTTGGTATCATCCAAACATATGCCCAGCATTCCCAAATTTTTAGGAATGAGAAACCCGGTTTCTTTCCCATTCATATCTAATATGAAATCTGTCAAACAGCTTTTATGGAACCTTATTCTAAATAAGTTCTACACTATTAATTGGGTATCCGTTGAAGGAAATGGTAGCTCAGAGCGACTCATGATTAACCTTATCATGTCAACAAGATTCGGTTACTTTGGTTCGGACACACCGTCAGGATGACGTGTTCCGGGAGGAGTCCTCTTTGAAAGAATACTTTACTCTTTCAAGTATATTAGAAACTTATTGCTAAGTATTTTCCATTACGGTCTTACCGTGACAGTTTAATACTTTAGCCGATCTGTCTACTTCGTGTCAAAACTTTTAAAAGTTTCTGATTTATGTTTCATAAGAAACACATAACCATAACGCGATGCCACATCCGTAAAGGTCACGAAATATTCATATCTACTTCTAGCCTAGCTAGACATGGGCCCACTTGCTTCACTATGAACTAGGGCTAACAGATCAGTGACATTTTCACTTTTACCAAGTAAATAGTCTTTTAGTCACATTGCCCAACAAACTAGATTCGTTGACTTTATTGAATGGAATCAAATCAGTCATAGTACCCACTCTTCAAAAGTGTGGATATACGAGTCTTGTTTAATTGTGTCCCAGACAACAATGCCACAATTAAGTCTCTTTTGATCAAATCAGTTTGAGCTATTTGTTTGTCATGTTATATGTTTGAGATATTATTTATATTCAAAATATAAATTCTGTTATTCACATCTAATGTGTTTATCTCAATATCATCTTTATATAATGAAACACTTTAGTGTTCTAGAATATAAAGGTACATCCGCAACAGATTATACACTGATATAGAGATAATGTTTCTAGTCAAATTAGTCACATTATAACAGTTTCCAAATTTAGGTACACACCCGAGGGTAGTTCCTAAACTTAGGTATCTACGGTTAAAACATCGACTTTCGTCCTGTTTCCAATTCGCAGATTAATCTCAATTGAAGTCAGTATCTTGTTCATAACAGATTCTGAACATCAATACATATATTTTATGTACCACACTAAGTATTTAAAATCCAATTTTAATACTAGTAGTGAACATAATGATGACAAACATATTTGAAGTCAAAGCCTTGTCCGTTCTTCAATTCCTTTATGTCTGCTTTGTTCAAACGGCAGTCACGCTTCCGCGATCCCGTTTGCAACAATTTAGGCAGAGATTTTGGGATATGTCCTTTATCTTCCTAGAAGATTATAATGATTTTGCCTTTGCCCTTTTCCATATTCCAGAAGCCTTTGGCCAAGCTTCAGGTTTCTAAAATATCGAAGTAAAGTGCGACTTGCGCTACTTGCCTTATTGCAAAATTTGACTTTGTCTCCTTGAGAATAGTCATTAACTCTCCAAGAGTTAATATTGCAATTGAGTACTTCTAAGATCTAAGAATAAATCTATGAATATCCTTCAATTTCATTATCATACTTTAAGGATCTAATCCTTAGTTCTGATTAAGAAATTAAGGAGTCTATTGCGACAAGTTTAATGGATTAAGCACTTAAGTTATCATTACATGAATCTTCCAAAGATCATGCTCTACTATTGCTTAACTCCGGGCTTAGGCATAATATGTTATTTTATCAAATAAAGTAACTTATTAATTTCCAGGACCATCCTGAAACTTTATTCCAAATTTGAAAATTAAACCATTTAAATACAATTTCCCTAGGATTATGTTTTAAATGTCAATTTTTCAATTTATATATGATTCTAATAGTCCAACTATTTAATCAACGATTTAGGTACTATTTATTACAATGATTATTATAGTCCAACTATTTAATCAACTATAATTAATTAAATCAAATATATAATCAACTATAAATTAATAGTTTGAATACAGTCCAACTGTTTATTAAAACAACAATTTAAATATTAGTCCAACTAACATTTAATATATTTGACGAATGATATTTGATTTGAGCGCGTATGGCAAGTAATTAAACGAATATTGAAAATTCAATTCTTGCCTCATACTATTTTCGGCGAGCCTCTAACCTCTGTCGAGTACTCGGGAAACCGTGTTTCCTAGCGGGCTAGGATCCCGTTAAATATCACACAATCTTGACTTGGCCAACAAATTGTATGATAATTAACTAGGTAGATCTCTAAGATCAATTGGATCCAATCCAATTCCTAGATCCAGTAGGGGGACATCCAAGTCCGAAACATATATCTTATATATGCCAATATATCCAATATATTGCCTAACCTTTTTCCTCTGAATCAACTAAGCCTTGGCTTTGGCACAACAAACTTAGTGATCCCAGCTAAGCGTGACCCATTGACCATGGAAAGCTTCATAATCAATGTCGATGGACAAGAAATGGTCTTGACTTTGGCCAATAAACCACAACTTGGACAAGACACCGATATGGAACAAAGCTCTCGTGATTCAAACACATCCTCGACGGACAAAGGCCTTGACTTTGGCCAACAAGCCAATGCCAGTCTCTGGATCTTGAGTAAGAATCACTCAATGGAAGGAAAAACGCTTAATATTGTTTGAGGGTTTTTCGCGTGCAAATTGGCAACCAATTTATTATCTTTGTTAAGGTCTCATCATCATACACCCTTAAACATGCGTTCTAAACACATAATAAAGCGCATATGAATAAAATAATAATGATATGCGGATGGATACTTTACACATTGATCCTAGATCAAATCTCTCCATTTCTCTCTCGCTAGCACAAGTATTTAATTCTACCCGTTACACTACACTTCTAAAGAAACCTCATTTACATTGAGGGGAATAGGTGAGAAGAGAATACAAAAAGTAAGGAGGTAATAGGCTGGACACGCAGGTCCAATTAATAAATTCTAAATTTATTACAACAATTTCTAAAATTGCCCCACCCATCTAATATTCATCCGATATACATTATTCATGCATCGCAATCAGTATTCACACAAGCATGTTATCAATCAATCTAATCAAATTAATTAATCTGATAATTAATGACCATCCAATGTTCAAACAACGATTTGATTTTGTGCGAGTCAAACTCGTTTTGCGAATAAGTACTCAAAGTACGAATTCTCTTGAATTATATTAAACTACATAATTAAATCCAATTCAATTTGTATTTAATACTAATTCGTTATTTAATTCCAAATTAAATACTACACTTTATTGACGAACCTTTACGACTTAAATTCCAAATTTAATCGTTACGGGTCTCAAAGCCCGATTAACGTCCAACGTAATTTAATTAAAGTCTAATGGGCTTTCAATTAATTTCTTAAGGCGTGGGCTTCGGCAACCAAAGCCCAATCAAGGAATCACCCCATAAGCCTAGAAATCAATTTCGGCCCATTAGGCCCAATTAAACTTTAAAGGCCCAATAGTCATAATTGGACTTTATGGATCGGTTTTGGGCCCAATTGGATCCAACCAATTAGCCTAAACCTTTCTTGGTACAATCAAGCCCAATAAGCCCAATAACAACTTTTAAAGCCCAATTTCCAAAAATAGCCCAACATAATTAAATTACAAAATTTCAATTTCACATTTAATTACACAAAGTGTATTACATAATTAATTACCCAATTAACATTTCTAAAACATCAATTAGCCTAATTAATCATGCTCATTAACAACAAAACATGTCCAACACATTTTATCAAAAAAATCAAACCCATTTCATGCTCTTCAAGTCTCGGCAATGGGGTTAATTTTATGTCCAATTTTAATTCAATCCAATTAAATCCAATTAAACATTAAATCAACATTCCCAATTGATTTCCAACTCATCCAATGAATCAAAACAAAAATTCCAAGACATTAGGGCAATCATGACTTCGGCCAAGCTAAGTCATTGGGAAAAATTGATCCAACTCAATATTCATCAAATTGATCATGCATAACACCATGTTATCATCATTCAAGCATATATCAACAATCAATTTCATCAAAACATGCTCAAATCATTTTTTTTTACCCAAATTTTACCCTAATCATGTTTCATGCTCAAATGGCTCAAGATACCATTGTTGGGTTTCTATTAAGTCCCAAGGATCATTTCTAAGCATAAAACACATGTGCATACTCAAAGGAGAATAACGGAATCATACTCACAATGAACGGATTGGATGCTACGAAGAACAAAACTTTTTATGCCCTTTGAGAAGCTCCAAGGCTCAAGGCAAACTCACTGTTTTGCTCCTCAAAATCAGTCATGGTCCTCCATTGATGTCTTCAAGCTCCAAGCTTCCAAAATGGATTCCAAGATCACGAAATGGTTTCCCTATCACCTTGTATGCCTCTTTGTGTGCTAGGAATGGCAAGATTTGCCACAAATCTTCCATCTTCATTCTTGTTATTCACGGTTTTAGTGAAGAAAAATGAGAGAGAATAAACTAGGCCCTTGACCGAAAGTTCAAAGAGAAGAGAGAGAGATAGAGAATGTTCGTATTAGGTTTCCAAAACATAATAATATCATATACCAAAATTTGGTATTTGCCTTTCAAAAAGGTCAACCAAAATTTTGGAGCCAAAAAGCAAAAGATGCTTTCCAACCACTTCCATCAAGTCACATCACTCATGAATAGTGACTGGTTGTCAATCACTCAAAGTGACAAGACATCCATCACTTGAATGAAGTACGATGTGACGCTAGATGCGACTAGCGATTTGACGCTTGATGTGATTTGCGTGCCGCACTCGAATTTAAAATGCGAATGCGCTCGCAAACACTCCCGGGCTCGGGTTCGTTAATTCCAAATTAACGAATTTTCTGTTGCGTTGTAATTAAATCTAATTTAATTAAATAATCATGCCTAGGATAATTACTATTCACGTCGCTAACGAATTAATTCTAAATTAATTCGTTTGTCCGAATTAAAATCCAATTTTAATTCCGCGTCGAAATCCAATTTCGTATAATATATCAAATATATTATTTTAACCGATTAATTCCAAATTAATCATTTTCTCTCTTTTAATTAATATTTTATCCCAGATAAAATATCTCCGTAATTAATCCAGATTAATTTTCTCTCTCATCTAATTAATCCAGATTAATGAAGTACGAGTTATACATCATCGGTGAATCTTCGGGAAGCGACCCATGAGATCCCCAGATATGTTGGCAGTAAATTCGGTCGTCGGACCTATCTGAACACGTAAGTACCAAGTACTACATTTTACCGATTTACAAGACAAGGTTGGCTTCTAGCAAAGCGCCAAGCCTACCCAAATCTCCAGAAACATGCTTACAGGAATAAGCGATCTATATCAGGCAAAGTATACATAATATTGTGTATATCGATCCAGTATCGGATGGTCACGTGCTAGGCCTGGGGCTGGAATTGTGTCTGCCCCGTACGAAGAAAATATCGGATGTCTGGTAACTAGTCTCTATAATCGGATATACATGACCTAGTCATAATATCCCGATAGCTGCAGCATTTAAGAGAACAAGTTTCGTATCCTACGTGATCATCATCTCCACTATAACTGAAGTGTTACTTCCATCTTGACATCACACCCAATACACTACGATTCTCAATATACCCAGAAGAGGCGTACACAGAACCGGTTAAAGCCCTGGACGACCAAAACAAAGCATATTGATTGTCGCAAGTATTAGCGGTGCAAGTCTCAAGTTAAGACCAAATACACCTACCCTGAATTTGGACTTCCATAGACACATAGTTATACTACCAATGGAATTCCGAAGGGGTCTATCCAGAGCGAAGCTGTTTCCCGTACCATTGGTAAACACAAATTCCGAAGGGGTCTATTACACTTGCATGAGTATCCTATACCCAAATATATGAGAACTATGCTGTTGTGCCCCACAAACGCGCATAAGTGTAATACTAGTCTTTTACGTATTTATCGATGTCCATTCTCGATAATACTCTGACTAGGGATATTTAATGATTATCCTTCGTGGACTGATACTGTCTCATATCATTCTCAATCCAGGAACAAATCATAATGACCTCCTATCATTTATACATCTTGGTGATCTAATCACAAATGATAAGAGCAATCTCCTTTGTCACATAGTTAATTTGTACAAAAACACCATGATCTGTACAAATAGTAACGCTATGGGTCATAATTGTCCAACAAGTATTTCGCAACTTCGTCGTTGTTATTCACACATATTTTCATGCTTGTTTATGATCTTGGGACCTTAGCTAAAACCAACAGATTATAGGTCATCTAAGTCAAGGGGTTAAAAGCCTTTACCTCGATGCTTTACCGCGCCAAATAATGTGTATTCGATTGGATGTGAGATATGTTCAATTGGATACATGAAGTCCGATACCGTTTCTTTACTTTGTATATGCATTGTGTTATTTGCGCATGGGATTGATAAGTTGGATTAAAGGTCCTCTATGTCAAGGGGTTAAAAGCCTTTACCATGATGTTTTGCCGCGCTTCTTACTATGTCATTTATCCTTTTGCACATCATTGCTTTATTTATGCATACATTACGAAGTTCCATATAATTATCTTTATCTTTGTACGTATTGTAATGAAAAGCGCATGGGCTTATTATGTTGGACTAAAATGTTCTCCATTTGGGGGAAGAAAAGCCTAAAAGGCTACCTTTACCACGATATTTGCCGCGTCTTTCATCTATTGATTGCATCATTTATCTTTGTCTTGGCTCGATCTATTATCATTTGTGTACCCATGTTATGATAGCATTTGGGCATTATTTCTCATGGTATATAGTATGGAAACCCGGACATAAATGTCATAGCCGATTCCGAATGGACGGTAGTATGATCTGTACTCGGGATACAATTCCACGTACCACTTGGAAAAATGCCCACGTGTGTGTTTGTGTCAATATTAGTTATCTTCTTTTGCATCACATCATAGCATGTTTACTTTAATGCTTAATTGCCTCCTTAATTGTCTTTTTTGCATTATGTACCTAGTTGACTCTCTTATTCACGCATGAATATGTAATGGCTATTTGTTTATGTTTCCGCATGTATGAGTATGGTATGTTTATGAAATTACATGTTCGCCATCATTTGATTCGCTTTTATGTGCGCTTGTGTGATTATTGTGCGCTTGCGCTTTCATTAATACAATATGCTTATGAAGTTGTATGTTTGTCGCTATTTTGATTCACTTTCGAGCATGCAGACTTAGATGTAAAATATATATAAATTTAGGTGTAAGTTTTATTTTCGTGCATATGAACTTAGAAGCATAATACTCTTGGAAATAGGTGTTACTTAGGCTTGATTAAATTATTGCATAAATCCTTTCATTACAAGTGACATAAGTAAGGGACCATTCTGAACCCAACGGTTTGAGGTCTTCCCTTGCGAGGGGTGTGTGCGGCCTTAAATCTCATTTTCCCGGTTCACACCGGGTGGCGACTCCATTATTCTCTGGTTTAGTCCCCCGCGGGCTACTCCGTACTCCCAACCGGGCCGCGAGCCCGGAACAGTATGCGTCGCCCAGTTTCTGTGTCCTACAGTCTGGTGACTCCACTGGGGATAGAGAATCGGCCCCGAAATAATGTCTTGTAATATTATGATTTTTGCTTTAATTAATCGTGTCTACTGTGGGTTAAAAGGGGTTTAATCAAAGGCACTTTTAAGGCTGGGTAATGGTTTGATGTCTTCCTTCATTCACTACCTTTCTAGAAGGAAAAGTTGTGAAGGCACCTAGATAATCATCTACTCGTAGCCTACTGTAATGGACTAATTTGGAATACTCGTTGTTTATTCCTGACACCAAGCGATAAGAGCCTAAGAGGTTTGGGTACTTAAGAGAGCCTCGCTCCTCTCTCTCTCTGGGGAATCTACAATGGGAAGTCCATTTGACAGTCAGTCACACACCATAGCTCGTTGACACGTACCTTAGGCGAAATGTAGGGCCATTTAAACTGAGACGAGTTCGATCCTATGAAAATTGGGCCAAAAGCTCTGAAATATTGATGGGCCACTATGTAGAATTACTTCTGTAAGCTTTGTGTTTGGGAACATTGTCGTTTGGATCCATTCGGACCTTTTGTCATGAGGTATGGGCTTGTTGGGCCATTTAAACTGGGACAAGAACATATCTTATGATGATTGGGCCAAAAGCTTCTAAAACGCCAATGGGCCATTATATGCTTGTGTTTGGGAACATTGTCATTTGGATCCATTCGGACCTTTTATCATGGGATATGGGCTTGTTGGGCCATTTAAACTGGGACAAGAACGTATCTTATGGTGATCGGGCCAAAAGCTTCCAAAACGCTAATGGGCCATTATATGTTTGTGTTTAGGAACATTATCATTTGGATACGGTTGGACTTCTTTCCATGAGATGTGAACTTGTTGGGCCATTTAAACTGGGACGAGTTCACTCCTATGACAGTTAGCCCAAAAGCTTCTAAAATGATGATGGGCCGATTTGTGTGAAAATTTTAATAAGTTGATTCATTGTATCGCATGTATCTCATTCATCTCATGCATACATATATCCTGTTAACACCCTCTATGTCTCTAAAAAGACATCATAGATTCCCGTTGGGTTAGGGAAGAAGGAAGACTCACTAAAAGACCGGTAACAGATATGAGTACATCCGTTAACGAGGTATCCCGGATAGATCAGTTAGAAAGCGGTCTCGCGAAAATTACTGAACACTTGCAAGCGTTGACTACTGCTGTGGCTGGTATGGCTGTACCCCATGCTGGTGGGAGTTCTGAGAATGTGAGGTGCGAGGAGCCTCCTAATGGGTTGGGGAATGATATCCCCGGTTTTGATGACAACATGGCAGAGTATGTAACAGGCAGAGTGATTGGGTCTCAGGCAGAATTTCAGAAGCTTTGGGATCAGGTTGAAACAGTTACCTGTAAAATGAGGGGTAAACATGAAGAATTGTTAGATTGTGAGGCAATGACCTTCGAAGAACAGTTGCCTGCTCAGTTCAAGATGCCGGATATGGCTAAGTTCAACAGGAATGGGGATCCGAGGGTTCATCTCTGTCAGTATGTATCAGTTATGAGTTCCGTGGGTTTGACAAAGCGATATGTGCAGAAGATGTTTGGAATGTCACTCGAGGGGGCACCGGTGGTATGGTATCACAGCCTTGAGAAGAAAGTAAGGGAAGATTGGAGGGAATTGGCTGATGCATTCCTGAAACAGTAAGTCACGGACTTGGAGATAGATCTGTCAATCCGTGATCTGGAAAACACCAGGCAGAAACATGAAGAGAGTTTCAAGGAGTATGTGGACCGCTAGAGAAGCCAGCTCTTAAAGATGTAGACCAGGCCCTCAGAGAAGGACCAGATAAAAATTATCATCAAGGGCACCAAGCCTTCCATCTATGGGAAGCTAAGGAGGATGACCTCCACGATTACTGATTTTCGATAGTTGGGGGAAACTGTCATGGATATTGAGGAAGAAGAGGCCGAGAATAGAAAATTCTATGGTCTAAACAGGAGGCCCATTGGGGGGACATCGGGAACAAAGCCCGTTTATACTGAGATTGTCGTTATCCGAAACCGGAGATTCTCCAACTTAGGTAGACCTTTGTCCAAGGTATTGGAGAAATTGAAGAGACAAGGACTTCTGAAACCCCTAGAAACCAAACCACTCCCAAACCCTCCACCACCACATCTCAACCTAAACCAATATTTCCAATTCCACCAACAGAAAGGCCACGATATCGACAATTGTGCCCGACTCCGCCATGAAATCCAAGACCTTATAGACTCCAAAAAGATACCCGACCCTGAAATAGAACGCCCCAACACACACCAGAACCCTTTACCAAATTACCACTCTGTCCTGCCACCAACCTATATGATAAACTCTGGCCTACCCGAGAACCTTGTCCTCAAATCCTTTGACCTCCAAGCCGTTTGCCTTGGGATTTGGGATAGTAACAGCGAAGATGAAACAGAACATGGGAAGAGTTTCTGGGCAGACTTCTCTAGTAGTGATGAAGAAGAAGTGAGGGGTATGACACGCTGCGGGCGTTTCTACAATGATACTACTGAAAAAGGGTAAAGAAATGTTGACTGAAGGAAAGGAAGTGGCAGAAAATGGGGATAATTCTGAGGGAGATACAGTCATGCGCCAGTTGAAAAAGACCCGGCACAGGTCAGCATCTGGGAATTATTGTGTTTATCACAGGAGCACAGGCAGGCTATGGTTGAAGCCTTGAGCAAAATAGTAGTACCGGAGGATGCTAATCTGGCAATGTTTGTGGGATCAGTACAGAGGGAAATTTTGCAGGCAATCACTTTTTCTGAGGAAGAACTCCCGGCTGAAGGGAGAAACCATAATAGACCTTTGTTCATCAAGGCCGAGGTAAAAGGCAAGAGAACATCATGTGTGATGGTGGATGACGGCTCGTCCATCAATGTGTGCCCGTTGAAAATTTTGGAAAAGTTGGGTATGAAAGCAACGAATTTGGACCCCTCCAGTATGACCATCAAAGCTTATGATGACAGCAAACGAGGAGTTGAGGGTACTTTTTTGGCAGTGGTCAAAGTGGGCCCAATTAAAGATGAAGTTGAGTTCACGGTGTTGGACATTCCGGCTACTTTCGCTTTATTGTTGAGAAGGCCTTAGTTTCATAAACTTGGGGCGTGCCTTCCACTTTGCATCGGATGATTAAGTTCCCGTATGAGGGAGAGATTATTACCATCCGAGCTGAGATAGATAATGATGTGGCTGCCTTGGAGATACAGCCTTTCACGAGGTTTCAGGTGTCAGCAACTTTTGAGTAATGGGTGGATCCTAGGGTGGCTAGGATCATGAAAAAATTGAAGTTTGAGCCGGGTGAAGGTTCAAAATTGCCAGATTTCAGAGGACAGACTACTCGGAAGGGTTTGGGATACACATCTGATGAAGAAAAGCCGAAGGTTAAGAAGAAAGGTCTGAAGCTGATGGAATGTTTTGTGAAGGCTTCAGAGTATCAAGTAGAGCCTGAACCGGTGGAAGTTAATGGGATTGTGTTATGAGATTTTCCAGGATATGCTGGGTAAGAATCCGATGATGGAAGAAATTGTGAAGAAGGAATAAGAGAATTGGGAGGAAGAACTGATGAAGTTGGAGAGCCTGACTCTTGAAGAGGATAAAGAGCCTGAGAAGAACCCAGTTGTAGAGGAAGAAGTGTCTGTAGAAGATGAGGACATTTATCTTCCTGATTTATTTGAGTGTACCCCCGCATTTGTTAGCAATAAAGACAATCATTTCGCTTATTTGCCTGAGTCTATTTCCTCTAACTTGCATGACTTGAGTATATTTGATATCAGCTCCACCAAAACAAATGCATTTAACCTTGGTACACCTGAGAGTCCTAAGGAAATTCTGATTGCAAGTGAAGTTACCGTGAAGAGCGGGAGAAATTAGAAGAAGTATTGGTCAGATATGCCAAAGTGTTTGCTTAGTCCTATGAGGACATGCCTGGGGTAGACAGAAACATTACCCAGCACACAATACCAACTTATTCGAATATGAGGCCGGTGAAATAGAAACTCCGACGGATGAGACCAGAATGGGCTCAGAAAGTCAGAGTGGAAGTTAAGAAACAGATAGATGTAGGGTTCTTGGAAGTAGTGAAGTATACTGAGTGGTTGGCTAATATTGTGCCAGTACCGAAGAAAGACGGGAAGGTCAGAATGTGTGTGGACTACAGAGATCTCAACAAGGCTTGCCCGAAAGATGATTTTCCTCTACCGCATATAGACGTACTGGTTGATAGTGCGGCTTTATCTGCTATGTATTCATTTGCAGACGGGTTTTCATGTTACAATTACATTCTTATGGCTGAGGAAGACAAACACAAGACTGCCTTTGTTACCGAGTGAGGTACTTATTGTTACAAGATGATGCCGTTTGGGCTCAAGAATGCGGGAGCTACTTATCAGCGGATGGCCACTACACTATTCCATGACTTGATGCACAAAGAGATTGAGGTGTATGTGGATGACATGATGGTGAAATCAGAGACGAGAGTTGGGCATTTTGAAGCTCTGGAAAGGTTCCTTTAGAGAGTTGACAAATACAACCTGCGGGTAAATCCCAAGAAATGTGTGTTTAGGGTGACATCAGGAAAATTGCTGGGACATACAGTGGCAATGGGAGAATAGAGGTAGACTCTGAAAAGATCAAAGCAATCACAGAAATGCCAGCACCGAAGACTGAGAAGGAGGTCAGAGAATTCCTGGGGAAGATTCAGTACATCAGTCGGTTCATCGCCAAGTTGACGTTAGTATGTGAGCCTATCTTCAAACTGTTGAGAAAGGATCAGCCAGTAAAATGGAATGAGCAGTGTCAAGCAGCCTTCGACAAGATCAGAGAGTACTTGGTAAAGCCTCATGTATTGAAACCTCCGAGACCAGGCAAACTTTTGATATTGTACTTGGCCATAGAATCAGAAGCACTGGGGGCAATGATGGTACAGACAGATGAGACAGGGGTAGAACATGCAGTCTATTATCTCAGTAAGAAGATGCTCCCGTATGAGGCTCGTTATCAAGAAGTAGAGAATATATGTCTCGCAGTAGTATGGGCTTCGAGAAAATTGCGGCATTATTTTCAGTCTTACAAGATCCAGGTAGTGGCAAAGGAGAATCCTCTGAAATATCTGCATTCATTGCCTTCGCTAGTGGGGAAATTGGGCAGATGGTTAGTATTGCTGACAGAGTTTGACATTGAGTATCTCACCACCAAAGTGGTCAAAGGGCGAGCAGTAGCAGAGTTTCTGGCATTACAACCTGTTGAAGGGGATCATTATAAGTTTGAATTTCCAGATGAAGAGATCCAAGCAATAACAGTTCAGAGATGGAAAATGTATTTTGACGGAGCAGTGAATTACAAGGGAGCCGAAATTGGGATTGTGATAGTGACCCCCGAAGGAGAGACCTTGCCTTTGGCCAAAAAGGTTGACATTCAGAGTAACAAACAACATGGCCGAGTATGAAGCATGTGCTTTTGGTTTGACTGCATTGATAGCCTTGAAGGCCGAGAGTGTGGAAGTCTACGGAGATTCTATGTTGGTAGTCCAGCAGATGCGAGGAGAATGGGAATTGAAAGAAGAACGGTTGAAACCTTACCTTTTTTACCTCAGAAAGTTGGCACATGTCATCCCTGATTGTAAGTTTCACACTTGCTAAGAGAAGAGAATCAGATGGCAGATGCATTGGCTACACTTGCAGCAATTTGGGAAAATCCAGAAAAGTTAGTGATGAGACCATTGATACTGACAACAGCAAGAAGACCTGTTTATGAGATAGAGAGAATTCTGGAAATAGAGGTTGATGACGGTAAACCTTGGTATTATGACATTCAGAGGTATCTGGAACATGGGGAACTCCCAGAGGGAGCAGGCAGAAAAGACAGAATAGCCATTCAGAGGTTAGCTTCCCAGTATGTGATTTTGAAAGGGGAACTGTACAAGAGGCAAGCAAACGGTATTTAGTTGAAGTGTGTGAGAAAAGAAGTGGCTCAGCAAGTAATGGAAGAAGTACACGCCGGGGTATGTGGTCCGCACATGAACGGGTTGAATTTGTCCCGCAAGATAGTGAGACAAGGTTTTTACTAGTCAACAATGGAGACCGACTGCGCGAAGATGGTAAAGCACTGTCATGATTGTCAAGCACACTGTAATTTGAATCATTTTCCACACACAGAGTTGCACGAGTTGTCAGAGCCGTGGCCTTTCTCAGCATGGGGAATTGATATGATTGGATAGATTCGACCGAATGCATCGAATGGGCATCGCTTCATAGTAGTGGCAGTAGATTATTTCTCAAAGTGTGTGGAAGCCGAGTCATTCCGCAATGTTACAGCGAAACAGATGGCAAAGTTTATAGCTCGGAATCTCATTTGTCGGTATGTTATGATGCACCATGTGGTTACAGATAATGGAGTTCAGTTCCAGGGAAACAAAGGCAATGCTACAGAAATATGGGATAGGCCATCACAAGTCATCACCGTATAGGCCGCAGGCAAATGGGGCAGTTGAGGCAGCCAACAAGACAATAAAGATGATTTTAGCCAAGATGACAGAAAACTGCAGAGATTGGGCCGACAAACTACCGTATGCTTTGTGGGGGTACATAACATCAGTGAGAACAGCAACTTGGGCCACACCTTACTCTCTAGTCTACGGAATGGAAGCGGTATTGCCAGTAGAAGTGGAAATACAGTCTATGAGGGTATTAGTAAAGGCAAAGTTACCAGAACGAGAATGGGCCGCACAGAGGTTTGATCAGTTAGCACTGCTGGATGAGAAGAGAACGAAGGCTTTGTATCACATGCAGTTATATCAGAAGAGACTAGCCCGAGCATTCAACAAGAAAGTACGTCCCACCAAGATCAGAAATGGTGATTTGGTACTTAAGCAGTCGAGGCCGTCGACGACAGATCCGAGAGGAAAGTTCAAACCTAACTGGGAAGGACCTTACATAGTGAAGAAAGTAATGGGAAATGGAGCAGTGAGACTGTCAGACTTGGAAGGAAATGAGTTCACCGAGCCGATCAATGTAGACAGATTGAAGTAGTACTTTACCTAAGGGAGAGAAGACTGAACAGTCATCAGGAAGATTGACAGAAGACCTAACCAAACGGACTAAGAAAATCATTCGTGCATGCATACACGTAACATACCTTGCATTCTCTTCGTGTTTATTTTGTTTTGTGCCCGCAGGTTCGAATAAGAAAAGAGGAAGAGGCAGAGATGAGCCAAATAAAAGTAACGTCAACGCAGTTTCAGTTTTGGGGATGAGTCCAAGGGGGCGAGGCCCACATCAGCAGTTTTGGGGATGCGTCTCATGGTTGTAACCCACGTTATCAGCAGTTTTACGGATGCGTCCCAGGGTTGTAACCCATATCACCAGCAGTTTCAGGATGCGTCTCAGGGTCGTGATGGGCAAAGTTATTGGGATGCGTCCCAAGGTCGAGGCCCCCGTTGTCGGGTGCAGTTATCGAGATGCGTCCCAGGGTCATTGGCCCCCTGCATCGTTAGTTTTGGGATGCGTCCCAGGGTCGAGGCCCATATTTTGTCAGCGGTATTGGGATGCGTTCTAGGGTTGAGGCCCTCGTTGTCGGTTGCAGCTATTGGGATGCATCCCAGGATCAAAGTCCATTGCAGCATCAACTCAGTTCGAGGCAGCAGGCAAGTCAGGAGGCAGCTGGCGAGCCAGGTAAGTGAAAATGCATTGCATAACTTTGATAAGATTGTTCAAAGTCACACACTGCACAAGTCCCATCAAAGTGGGGGCGACTGTAGGCACTGTATTTTTGCATGTGAGTCCCTATGATGAGTCTCATTTGGAGACACTATCTTTTTAGTCGAGGAAGTTGCGGGAACGGTCGTCGGAAGAGAATCAATATTTCGTTAAATTTTATCCGCTTGTTTAGCTCCAAGCTCACTCATTGGACCTCCGTTTCAAAGCACCTTTGGCCTAAAAAATCCCGCAAATCATTTAACCTTGGCCCAAACCCACTCACCAAGCCAACAAAACACCTAACCCACCAAGACAAGCCCACACGCCCACCACCTTGGCCCACACGCCCAAGGCCCTTAAAATACAACCAAATATTAATTAAATCATATACCAAATTAAATAAAACATTAATAAATCATGCCTAATTAAAATCATCAACAAATTATATTCATAATCAAGAATATTTTTATTCCTAATTAAAAATATTGTATTCCTAACTTAAATAATATCATGCCTAAACAATACAAATTAAATATACTAACTTCCTAATTTGAACTAATTTTGTCCCCCCTCAATCTTTGGTTTTCCTTGTTTGAAACTAAATCATATCCTAATTAAATGCACAAATCCCTTCCTTGTCAAGCAAGGACCACCCATCCCCTTTGGCTATAAAAGAAACACATTTTCAAGACACATCCTCTCCTCTCACTCTCACATTCACGCATACAGCAAGAAAAAAAAAGAAAAGAATTTTCTCTCCTCCTCCACCCTTGCTTTACCGAAACTTATAGCCTTTAAACACCATACAACCCCGAAAATCACACCCCCTAACACACCATACAACCACCGAAAAATCACAGCCCCCCTAAACACCTCAGATTACCAAAAATATACCCCTAAAACAGTGAGCAGAAACTGCACAAACAGCAACCATATACACGCATAAACAGCAGCTAAAAAACATAAAAAAATAGCAGCCCCTAAACCCCCAAAACAGTGAGTAAAAACGCAAAAACCTGCACCCCTTGTACCATAAAATAGCAGCCCTTCAACCGCAAAAACAGTAGCCTAAAACCACAAAAAATAGTAGCCTAAACACCAAAAATAGTGGCCAAAATATAGCAGTAAAACAACAGCAAAACAGCAGCGAAACGGAGGCAAAACAGTAGCTTGAGCTGCGAAACAGCGAGGAAAAACGCAAACCAGTGAACCAGAAAATCTGCGGAGCCGTGAAACGCGAGTCCGAGAGTCGACGAAAAAGGTTAGACCTGAGGGTATTTTTCACATCCGTTTTCAGTTGTATTTTTATTATTTATTAAGTTTCGTCTGCATGATTATTGTGGAGTGATGCATGTTGCGGCCCTTGAATAGATAGAAAATGAATGTATTGTAAAATGATGTATGTTGTGGCCCTTGAATAAAAGGAAAAATGTGTCGCCTCTCGTGGTATATAGGATGGAAACCCGAACATAAATTTCATAGCCGATTCTGAATGGACGGTAGTATGATCTGTACTCGGGATACAACTCCACGTACCACTTGAGTAAACGGCGCATATTTCGTTTTATGTTGTTTTGATTTGTTTATTATTCTCTACTTGATTTCCGCATGTTATTTGTTTATGTAATGATGAGATAACGCGCATGGGCTTAGTAAGTAGGATTAAAGGTCCTCAAAGTTAAGAGGTTGAAATCCTTTACCACGATGCTTTGCCGCGCCGGATAATATATATTCGATTGGATGTGAGATATGTTCAATCGGATACACGAAGTCCGATATCATTGTCTTTACTTTTTATATATCCATTGTGTTATTTACACATGGGCTTAGTAAGTAGGATTAAAGGTCCTCTAAGTTAAGAGGATAAAAGCCTTTACCATGATGCTTTGTCGCACCGGATAATGTATATTCGATTGGATGTGAGATATGTTCAATCTGATACACGAAGTCCGATATCATTGTCTTTACTTTTTTATACATGTATTGTGTTGTTTGCGCATGGGCTTAGTAAGTGGGATTAAAGGTCCTCTAAGTCAAGGGGTTAAAAGCCTTTACCTCGATGCTTTGCCGCGCCGGATAATGTGTATTCGATTGGATGTGAGATATGTTCAATCGGATACATGAAGTCCAATACCGTGGTCTTTACTTTGTATATGCATTGTGTTATTTGCGCATGGGCTTGATAAGTTGGATTAAAGGTCCTTTATGTCAAGGGGTTAAAAGCCTTTACCACGATGTTTTGCCGCGCTTCTTACTATGTCATTTATCATTTTGCACATCATTGCTTTATTTACGCATGCATTACGAAGTTCCATATAGTTATCTTTATCTTTGTACGCATTGTAATGAAAAACGCATGGGCTTATTATGTTGGACTAAAAGGTTCTCCATTTGGGAGAAGAAAAGCCTAAAAGGAAACCTTTACCACGATATTTGCCACGTCTTTCATCTATTGATTGCATCATCTATCTTTGTCTTGGCTCGATCTATTATCATTTGTGTACCCATGTTATGATAGCATTTGGGCATTATTTCTCATGGTATATAGGATTGAAACCCGGACATAAATTTCATAGCCGATTCCGAATAGACGGTAGTATGATCTGTACTCGGGATATAATTCCATGTACCACTTGGAAAAATGCCCACGTGTGTGTTTGTGTCAATATTAGTTATCTTCTTTTGCATCACATCATAGCATGTTTACTTTAATGCGTAATTCCCTCCTTAATTGTCTTTTTTGCATGATATACCTAGTTGACTCTCTTATTCACGCATGAATATGTAATGGCTATTTGTTTATGTTTCCGCATGTATGAGTATGGTATGTTTATGAAATTACATGTTCGCCATCATTTGATTCGCTTTTATGTGCACTTGTGTGATTATTGTGCGCTTGCGCTTTCATGAATACAATATGCTTATGAAGTTGTATGTTTGTCGCTACTTTTCATTCACTTTCGAGCATGCAGACTTAGATGTAAGATATATGCAAATTTAGGTGTAAGTTTTATTTTCATGCATATGAACTTAGAAGCATAATACTCTTGGAAATAGGTGTTACTTAGGCTTGATTAAATTATTGCACAAATCCTTTCATTACAAGTGACATAAGTAAGGGACCATTCCGAACCCAACGGTTTGAGGTCTTCCCTTGCGAGGGGTGAGTGTGGCATTAAATCTCATTTTCACGGTTCACACCGGCTGGTGACTCCATTATTCTCCGGTTTAGTCCCCCGCGGGCTACTCTGTACTCCCAACCGGGCCGCGAGCCCGGAACAACATGTGTCACCCAGTTTCTGTGTCCTACACTTACCTTCCGTCTCGAGTCATGTCTGGATAAGAATGTATGGGTTTGAGTCTGAGTCTTCCTCCCCTACTCCCTTCGAGGTCCTGCCTACAGCCCCGCCCCCACATAAAACCATACACATCTCGGGATCTGAGAGTCCCAGCTACTATGATACCACTCTGACTGCTTAAGAGGAGAACAACTAATCCTACCACAAACAGGTACCCCGGCCAGAGACAAGTCATACCAAGCTTGACTTCGCGAACCTTGACATGGACCGTACTTCAGAAATCACCGAGACCGAGCTGGAGTAATTGACGGACAAGTTCGATATTCCAAAGGATATCAGCCTAGTCATCCCGCGGGAATGGGACCAAGCGAGCCGACTCGGAAATGATGTTGTGGCATTATGCATGGCTTTCTTCGATATGGGACTTCGGCTGCCCATTTAAGGCTACTTCGCAAGGATGATATCCTCCATGCACATAGCTTTGTGCCAACTAAGTCTGAATAGCTGGAGAATCTTGGTCGGCTTGTACGTCATCTGGAGCCGAGCCGGGCTGGGAGAGCCAACCTTCTCCGAACTGAAGAGGTTGTACCAGATGAATGCCAACTAAAAAGAATACAAGGGTTGGTACTACCTCTCTGCTCATACCAGAATTCCCCATCTCATTACCAATCTCTCGGCCACCAACAAGAATCTAACAATAAGTGGTTCTTTGATATGGGCCCCTGAGGACAACAACAACTAGTTGATGGTGAGCTCATCACAGTCCCCAATGTCTTCTCTGACGGAGGTAACGACTCGACCTTTGAATTCCCCATTTTTTCTAACTTAACCAATTTCTAAACTCAGAAACATATGTAGCTTGTTGGGGGATCTCCCCAAAGTCCGCCACGAGACCCGGGCTAGGGTGAAGAAGGCAATCGAATTTGGAGGTCACTACATGGACCTCATCAATTCCTCCACCTTGGCCGACTCGGGCATAATCCTGAGCACTCTGCCACCCCAACCGAGGCAGGCTGGTAGGTTCTGACTGACCTGCTAACTTTTATTTCTACTTACTAAGCCCATGCGCAAATAACACAATGCATATATAAAAAGTAAAGACAATGATATCAGACTTCGTGTACCCGATTGAACATATCTCACATCCAATCGAATATACATTATCCGGCGCGGCAAAGCATCGTGGTAAAGGATTTTAACCTCTTAACTTTGAGGACCTTTAATCCTACTTACTAAGCCCATGCGCGTTATCTCATCATTACATAAACAAATAACATGCGGAAATCAAGTAGAGAATAATAAACAAATCAAAACAACATAAAACGAAATATGCGCCATTTACTCAAGCGGTACGTGGAGTTGTATCCCGAGTACAGATCATACTACCGTCCATTTGGAATCGACTATGAAATTTATGTCCGGGTTTCCATCCGATATACCGCGAGAGTTGACACATCTTTCATTTTATTCCAAAGCCACAACATACAATATTTCGTAATCCATGCATATTTATCTACTCAAGGGCCACAACATGCATTTTAACATAACAATCATGCTAACAATACTCAATAAATAATGAAAATAAAACAGAAAACGAATGTGGAAAATACCCTCAGGTCTAACCTTTTATTTCGACTTTCGGACTCGCGTTTCACGGCCGTCAGAAGGGCTATCACTCCGCAACTTTTCTGGTTCACTGGTTTGCGTTTTACCTCGCTGTTTCGCTGTTTTGCTCGCTGTTTTCACTCTGTTTTGCTGCTATTTCCTCGCGGTTTTCTGGTCACTGTTTCAGGTGCATTTAGGGATTGTTTTGTGCGGTTTTAATGGGTATCGGGCTCCTGTTTCTTAGGCGGTTTTGAGGAGGGTTTTTGTCACTGTTTAGGGTGGATTTAGGATATTTTCGGGACTGTTTTGGGCGGTTTGTTGGCTCGGTTTGGGGTCTGATTTACTCTCGGTTAAGGGGTTGTATACGGCAGACATGGACTTGTTTGATGGCTTGTTACGTGGGCTTATGGGATATAATTGGTGTGGCTTACGTTTGTGAAGGGTAATGTAATGAATTGTGTGGGCAGTTAGGCTTTGCGTGTGCGCCAAGAGTGTTTGTGGGTGATCTGTGTGGCGTGAATTGATGCGTGAGGGTGAGGGCCTAGTGCGTGAAATTCAGGGCATGTGGCTAGCGTGAGCAGGTGATGGCTGCATGAAAGGTGGCGTGAGTGTCTTTGTGTCTCCAGCAAAGAGGCAGTTTATGGGTTAGGTGGCTGAATTGGCTATGAGGGAATGGGCAGTGTTTTTTACGTGTAATGCAGTGATCAGGCTAGGGGCGTGAAGGCAAGCTTTTTTCGTGAAGGTTATGTTTGTTTGTGGTTTTGGGAGAGATGAGAGGCTACTGCCTTAGGGTTTGTTGAGGGAGAAGAGAGATTGAATGCCTTAGGTTTTTTTTTATTCTTTTGTAGTTTTTTTGTTTGTGTCGTGTGTTAGAGTGTGTGAATGAGGTCTTATGGTTGATTTAGTGTGTGTTTTATAGTTGTCCATTAGGGTTTGCATGGATATGGATTTGTAATATCTAATTAGTGTCACAAAAGGAAAATATATATTTGATTGGGGGACAAATTTTGGTGAATTAGGAAGGTTGAATATTTGATTGGCTTGGTTTAGGAATACAATTTGTTAGATTAGGAAGTCAATGTTTTTAATTGGTTATGATTGATTTTAATTAGGCATAATATTTCTTTAATTTAGTATATAATATTTTAAGTTAGGAAGTTACAATATTTTAATTTGGTATAATTATATTTTATGTCTTATTTAATTTGGTATATCAATTAATTAATATTTTATTTTAAGTAATGTTTAATTTAATTTAGATTTATTTTAATTGGTTTAATTTAATTAGCTTTTAATTTGATTTAATTATTTAATTTAATTGGTTTAATTTAATTTCAATTAGCTTTAATTTAAATTAATTTGTGACATGTGTTTTAAATGTTTTAATTTTTTGGATTGGGCTTGGGTGAGATGGGCTTGGATTTATACATGAGGGCTAGATGTGGGGTTTTGGGCCAAGGTTAAGTGTTTGCGGGTTTTTAGGCTAAAGGTGCTTTAAAACGGAGGTCCACCAGCGAGCCTGAAGCTAAACAAGCGAGTCAAATTCGACAAAGTACTGATTTCCATCTTTTCCCTTCCGACGTCCGTTTCCCGCGGCTTCCGTGACTTAAAAGATAGTGCCTCCAAATGAGACTCATCATCGGGATTTATATGCAAAAATGCAGTGCCTACAGCGATGCATCATCCGTAAAGGTTACGAAGTATTCGTATCCACCTCTAGCCTGGCTAGACATGGGCCCACATACATCACTATGAACCAGGGCTAACAGTTCGGTGGCGCGTTCACCCTTACCGCTAAAAGGTGATTTAGGCATTTTGCCTAATAAGCAAGATTCGCAGACGTCATATGAATTTGGATCAAATCCGTCCAAGTACCCACTCTTCGAAAGTGTGGATATGCGAGTCTTGTTTATGTGTCCCAGACGACAATGCCACATATAAGTTTCATCTTTGTTACTCGTTTTGAGCCTTTTATTTGTTACATTATATGTTTGAGATTGATTTATATTCAAAATATAAAGACCATTATTAGCATCAGCAGAACATATCTCAAAATCATCTTTATAAACAAAACACCCAGTGTTTCGGAATACAAAAGTGTACCCGCATTGGGTCAAACAAGATACAGAGATAATATTCCTAGTCAAACTAGGTACATAATAACAATCTGAAAGTTTAAGTACATGCCCTGAAGGCAGTTCTAAAACAACAGTGCCAACGGCCAAAACGGCGACTGGTGCCCCATTTCCGACGCGTAGATCAATCTCCCCTGAGGTCAGTCTCCTGCAAATCAACAGATCCTGCACATCAGTGCATATGTGAGTACCACAACCAGAATCAAAAATCCAATTTTTAAAACTAGAAGTAGTCATGTTTATTTCAATAACAAACATACCTGAAGCCGGTGCCTTGCCTGCTTTAATCTCCTTCTGGAGCGCCTTGTACTCGCGGCAGTCACGCTTCCAGTGACCCTGCTTGCCGCACTGGAGGCAAAAATCCTGAGATTTGTCCTTAGGCTTCCCAGAAACCTTTGACGATTTGGCCTTGCCCTTTCTTTTATACTTCTTCTTCTTCACACCTCCAGTCGCCTTGAGCCCAGCCCTCGATGTCTGAGATGTCGAAGCAAAGTGTGCCTCGCGCTTGTTGCCCTTGAGCAACTCTTTCTCGGCTTCCTTGAGAATTGACAATAAGTCTCCAAGAGTATCATCAGTGTTCATCAAATTATAGTTTATGATAAATTGTCTACAAGTGTCGGGGAGAGATTGCAAGACCATATATATGGTAATCTCAGCCTCAAAGACTATCCCCATCTCAGCCAGCTCATCTATGTCAGCAATCATCTGTGCCACATGAGACTCAACAGACATTCCTTCTGACATACGTGAACGGAAGAGCTTATTTACTAACTCATATCTCTGCGACCTTCGGTTAGATCGGTGAAGATCGTGCAACCTCACCAACATATTATAGGGATCCAAGTCCCTGTTCTGTCGACGGAAATGCTGAGTCATAGAAGCAATCATAATAGACTGAGCAATATCGCAATCATCGCTGTGAGTCTTCAAAAGCTCCAGCTCAAGTAGCTCATCAGGTTTGGGCTTAGGCCCAAGAGGTCTCTGTATAGTATATAGCAGCCTCTCGGCTCCAAGGACTATCCTTAGATTCATTTCCCAATCGGCAAAGTTCGTGCCCTTGAAGACATTTTCGCCCATGATAATGTCTCAGACATTTCCCTTTCCAGTCATCTTGACTACAATAGTCCAACTATCTAGTCAACGATATTTGGGTACAGTCTAACTGTTACAAGAAAAATAACATTGTATTAGTCCAACTAATAAAATAATTTTGACGAAATAATTTGAAAGCGTGTAAAGCTAAGTATCTGAATAAAATTGCAAATTCAATACTAGCCTCCCACTATTTTTTGGCGACCCTCTAACCCTCTGTCGAGTACTCGGGAAATCCAGTTTCCTAGTGGGCAAGGATCCCGTTAAATAACACACAACTTTGACTTTGGCCAACAAGCTGTATGATATTTAACTAGGTAGATCTCGAAGATCAATTGGATCTCATCCAATTCCTAGATCCGGTAGGTGGACATCCAAGTCCGAAACATATATACAATATATATGCCAATATATCCAATATATTTTCCTAACCTTTTTCCTCTGAATCAACTAAGCTTTGGCTTTGGCACAACAAGCTTAATGATTCCAGTTAAGTGGGACCCATTGACATGGGAAGTTTCGTAATCAATGTCGATGGACAAGAAGTGATCTTGACTTTGGCCAACAAATCACGACTTGGACAAGACACCGATATGGAACAAAACTCTCATGATTCAAACACATCCGCAATTGACAAAGGTCTTGACTTTGGCCAACAAACCAATGCCAACTTTGGATCTTGAGTAAGAATCACTCAACGGAAGGAAAAACGCTTAATATGTTTTGAGGGTTTTTCGCGTAAATTGGCAACCAATTCAGTATCTTTATTAAGGTCTTATCATACACCCTTAAGCATGCTTCTAAAACATCATAAGGCGCAAACAGTAAATTAATAATGATATGCAGAGGGATATGTCACAAATTGTTCCTAGAACAAATCACTTCATTTCCTCTCCCCGGCTAGAATTATTCTAACTTCTACCCAATAACATAATACAATAAAGAAACCTCATTTACATTGAGGGGAATTGGTGAGAAGAGAAATACAAAGAATAAGGAGATAAAAGGCTGGACACGCAGGTCCAATTTAATAAATTCTAAATTTATTACAATTTCCAAAATTGCCATCGCCCTTCTAATATCCATCCGATATACATTATTCATACAACACATTCATGTATTCATACAAATCATGTTATTCAATCAATCTAATCCAATTAATTAATCTTTGAATTAATAATCATCCAATGTTCAAACAATGATTTGATTTGCGCGAGTCAAACTCGTTTAAGAATAAATACTCAAAGTAAGTATTCTTGAATTATATTGAACTACAACTTTAAATCCAATTTATTTGTATTCAATACTAATTCCAATTTAATTCCAAATTAAATATTTACACTTATTTATTTGCCTTAAAGACTTGGATTCCAAATCCAATCTTAATGGGTCTCAAAGGCCCAACAACATCCAATGTCATTTTAATTAAAGTCCAACGGGCATTTAATTAATTCTTAAGGCATGGGCTTTGGCCATAATGGATCAAACCCAAAATGCTAAGGCCCAATAGGAATCACCATATTGCCAACAAATCAATTTAGGCCCATTAGGCCCAATTATATTCTTTAAAGGGCCAAGTGATGTATTTGGACTTTATGGAATTGGTTTTGGGCCCAATTGGATCATATCCAAAAGTCCAAAAACCAAACTTGGTCAAACCAAGCCCATTAAGCCCAAATACACACTTTTAGGCCAATTCATAATTTAAAAGCTTATTAACATAATTATAATATTCCAAATATCACAATTATTTTAATTAAAGTGTATTAGCCATGATTAATTAATTAAACTCAATATTTCTAAAATACCAATTAACTTAATTAATCATGTTTAATCCATCAATTTATGCTCAACACAAATTGAAGCCAAACACATCATGTCATGCCCAATATGCTCTTGAATTTAACATAAACATTATTGACTTTGATTCTAATCTAATCAAACCAACAATCAATATTTATATCATGCTTTAAACACATCCAATGTTGTTAAAAAAATTCAAAGTAGCAGTCCACTATCATGACTTTCGGCCAAGGTAAAGGGATTATCAAATTTTGATCCAATCAATATTTCACAAATCTAATCATGCATTACTCTAAGTTAACATAATCTAAGCATGCTCAAAGCATCAATTTGAAGAAATCATATACAAAACATAAAAGCCCCAAATTTTAGTCTCATGAACCCTAAGATTTTCATGCTTAAAATTGGCTCTTGATACCATTGTTAGTGTTTCTAGAACATGCCAAGGATCTAATAAGCAAGAAAAGGTGTTCATAAATTCATTATAAGTTTCGGAATTACTTACATCGAATGGATTTGAGCTTTTAAAATTTTTGAGAAGAAGATCTCCAAGATGCTTCCTTTGTTGATTCCAAGCTTTGAGTTGTGAATGCAGATCTCCAAGATCCAACCTTTGTGTTGATTCCAAGTTTTGAGTTGTTTCCCTATCACCTTTGTTGATTCCTTGAAGTGCTAGCTAACTTGATTTTGCAACAAAATCAAAGAGAGAAGAACTAGGAAGCTCACGCCCACATGAAGAGTATTAGGGTTTGTGTTTGTGAGATATGTTACCAAAAGAGAGAGAGATATGCCTTTTGGTAAAAACCAATTTACCCTTTTCACCTAAACAAGGTGGTTGGGTAAATGGTTTCACCAAAACCATTCCAAGGTGGTTGGAAAGTAGATGGTTTGGCATAAATGCCAACTACCCTCCCAACCACCACATGTGAAGTGGGCCCCATATTTGAATTCAAAATTCAAATGTCTCTACGAACATTTACCGCGGCTCGGATCCATTTAATCCGATTAAACGAACTTTCGTCGCTAAATAATTAAATCTAATTTAATTAAATAACGATGCCTCGCAAATATATTACGAACGTCGTTTACGAATTAATTCTAAATTAATTCGTTCATTCGTATTAAAGTCCAACTTTAATTTCGTAATGAAATCCAATTCATATTAATATATCTGATATATTAATTTTAGCCCATACGAATAAATTAAATAGAAAAATCAAATTTAACTATTAAATTTATTTTACCGATTAAATCCAAATTAATCGCGTTCTCTCTCTTCCGAACATATTTAATCCCAGATTAAATAAAGCTTCAATTAATCCCAGATTAATTTTCTCTCTCTTAATTAATCCCAAATTAATTCTAATCGAGTAAACTGTCATCGGTGAATCTTTGGGAAGCGACCCAAGCGATCTCTGGATATGTTGGCAGTAAATCCGGTTATCGGACTAACCGATAAAGTGAGTACCTCGTACCACGTGTTTACCGATTTACAAGACATGGTTGGCTTCTAGCAAAGCATCGTGCCTACCCAATTCTCCAGAAATATTCTTACTGGAATATATAATCTATGTCAAGCGTAGTATACGTAGTATTGCGTATAGCAATCCAGTATCAGATGTCACGTGCAAGGCCTGGGGTTGGAATAGTGTCTGTCCCGTACGAAGCACATATCGGATATCAAGCAACTAGTCTCTTTGAATCGGATAACCATGACCTTGTCATATTATCCCGATGGTTGCAACACAATAGAGAACTAGTTCTGAATCCCTGCGTGATCATCATCTCTATATGTCTGAAGTGATACTTCCGTCTTGACATCACATCCAATACACTACGATTCTCAATAAACCCAATAGAGGCGTACACAGAACCTGTTAAAGCCCTGGACGACCAAAACCAAAGTTTACTGATTGTCGTAAGTACTAGCGATGCAAGTCTCAGGTTAAGACCAAATACACCTACCCTGAAGCGGACTCCCATAGACACATATACATACTACCAATGGGATTCCGCGGGGTCTATCCAGAGCGAAGCTGTTTTCCGTACCATCGGTAAAACACAACCTCCTATCGCACTTGCATAAGTATCCAATACTTAAATAAATGAGAAATATGTTGTTATGCCCTCATAACGCGCACAAGTGCAATACTAGTCTATTCCGCATTATCGATGTCCAATCTCGATAATACTACGACTAGGGATATTTAATGATTAAACCTTTATGGATTGATACTGTCTCATATCATCTCAGTCCAGAACTAATCATAAAGACTTTTACCATTTATATATCAAAGTAAATAAATTACAAAAACGGTAAAATGCAATTTCATTACAACATAGTTAATTTTGTACAAAAATACAATGTCTTTTACAAACAGTGAAGTTATGGGTCATAATTGTCTAACATACACCAGCTCCTAAAGTGGTGTAAGGGGGAGATAACCAAAGAAGAGGCCTTGTGCCAAACTCCAGAAGACCCCGAGGCCATTCAAGATCCTGAGCCATTGTCTACCGTGCCTTCCGCCAATGAAGATCTTGACTATTCTCCACATACTGTTATTTCTGTCGAGGAAGCTCATGGCCCCTCCACATTTATTGCCCCAATTGAAGAGGTCACAGACCCATCCTCGCCTACTGCTGCTATCGATGCTACCAGCCCTACCGCGAGATGCACTTGCTCCCGCTGAGCTTACTCCTGACGAGCCCGCCCCTACTCCCACTGCTTAACAGTCCACTTTTTTTGTTTTTTGTTGTATTTTTATATGGGTGACCCCTAGAGGGCCCTTTGTAAAGAATTCTGAATCAATGAACATTTACTTATTTTTCGCACTTGCAATTTCATTTTTTTCCATGTTGAAATGCACTCTGAGCAAAGACTTGATGCGTGGAAATTTCTTTCAACACTTAGCCATTTTCACCAAAGTTAATCCATTCATTCCCCTAATGGGTCACGCCGCTTAACAACTCTGATGCTCGAGCCCCGCGTGAGTTCCTTCTTAGAACACTTAGCAAATTCAGCATTTCTTCAAAATTAACGGCATTTGCCTGACCTTTTACCCCACTCTAGAGAATACATCCGGACCCGATCTAGTGTGTCAACCCGGCCATAAGGGAATGTCCCCATTTATGCCACTCAACACTTGGCTATGGGGAGAAACTCCAACCCCATATCAACAAGCACAATACGACCTCGGTGGGACATAACCCGACCCCGAACCATCAAACAAATTGGCCATAAGGGAATGTGTCCTCCTTGTGCCACCAACATGGCCTCGGTAGAACGAATTCAGCCCCCGACCATAAAAAAACTTGCCATAAAAGAATGTACCATTTTTATACCATCAACATTTAGCCATGGGTAAAAACTCCAACCCCATTCCAAAAAAATCGTACTAAGACCTCAGTGGGATGAAACCCGACTCCGATCCGATCAAGCAAACTAGTCATAAGGGAATATACCCCATTGTGCCATTAACATGATCTCAGCAGAACGTATACAACCCTGAACCATCAAACAAACTGGCCACAATGGAATATACCCTCCTTGTGCCACCAACATGGTATCAGCGAAACAAATGAAACCCCAAGCTATCAAAAAACTGGCCACACGGGAATGTACCCTTCTTGTGCCACCAACATAGCCTCGGTGGAACGAATGTAGCCCTGAGCCATCAAACAAACTGCCCACAAGAGAATATACCCTTCTTCTGCTATCAACATTTGGCCATGGGGAAAAAATCTACCCCCATGCCAACAAATCGTACTAAGGCCTCGGTGGGACGTAACCCGACTCCAAGCCGATCAAGCAAACTAGCCACAAGGGAATGTACCCTCATTGTGCCACCGACATGGCCTCAGTGAAACGAATGCAGCCCCGAGCCATCAAACAAACTGGCCACAAGTGAATGTACCCTCATTGTGCCATCAATACTTGGTCATGGGGGAAAACTCCAACCCCATGCCAAAAAATCATACTAATGTCGAGGTGGGACGTAACCCAACCCCGAGCTGATCAAGAAAACTAGCCACAAAGGAATGTACCCTCATTGTGCCACCAACATGGCCTAAGATGAACGAATGCAACCCTGAACCATCAAACAAACTGGCCACAATGTAATGTACTCTCCTTGTGCCACCAACATGGCCTAGGCGGAACGAATGTAGCCCCAAACCCATAAATCACTTTATGGCCTCGACAGAACGAATGCATCCCTGAGCCATTAAATCACTCTATAGCCTCGATGGAACGAATACAGCCTCGAGCCATTAAATCACTCTAAGACTTAACCACGAGGGAAGATTTTTGACCTCTGGCGCTCACCATGGAGACTGTAAATGGCGTCCCACTTACAGTCATGCACCAAAAAAATAAAACCAAGGTAAAAACAAGACAAAAAAAATGAGGGTGATATATCACATACCTCGTACAGACCCAAAAGAAACAACAAATGAGCCTGAGACAACATCTTTCCCCATGCCACCTAAAATAATAATTTGGAACCTTACAGTTCAACATCTCGGAGAACCGAGCTACGGATCGAGGGGGCGGCCAACGTCATGAGATTTTTACCATACTAGGTAGGCTTTGAGTCTGTAAATGCCACGGAGACCCTCAGGCATTCCCGGTGCTATGCTCATACGGATCTGAAATGGGATGACCAACACCACAAGGGCATTCTCCCACCCCGCGCTAGGCATATCCTGAGGCGACAAACGCCATGGAGGCTCTCTAGCCTTCCCCGTGCTATATACCTCCCGAGGTTATAAATTCCACAGCGTGGGCCTTCCCCATGCTATATACCTCCAATACTGGGCGGTAAACTACATTGGGAATTATCATTCCCTCTGCTATGCAAACTCAGAGGTACCGTATTACTAAAGCCACTAGCCACCCACACGCCACGCCGACTCATTCACCGAGCGTGCTATGGATACCCAAGGAGCCAAACGCCACACAAACCTTCATGCTGGAACATTCCTCTAAGATGCAAGTCATTGGGTGTTATCGTTCTAGCCTGAGATTTTAATAATAATACTAGGGACTGACGTGCCATGGGGGTGCACACTTTTCCCACATGCCTTGCATCCCTTCATGCATTCCGATCACGAGTATTTTCACAAGAATATTAAACATGTCTTTCACATTCAAATAACAAACAAATATAGATGAACAAATTTATATTCAAGAAAGTGAAAGACTTATTCATATTCAGTGGATCTACTACCCATCTTAAAACTCTTTGAGGGTCATTCTAAGAGAGGCTCTATTAAAAATATCTTCTTCAGCATCTTTGAACAATTCTTAACAATGTCTTTCTGAACCGAGCTCTTCTTCTAAACAATTCTTAACAATATACTTCTGAACCGAGCTCTTCTTCTGAACAATTCTTAACAATGTCCTTCTAAACCGAGCTCTTTAAAAAAACTGAAGACTGGCAGGTCGAACAACATGCATAATTTCTCTAGGAGGAACTTGTTCAGCATCAGCACCAAAGGTTGGGAGAAACCCGTCAACCTCAAACTCTTGACATTGCATTTCATTCAATAACTCAATCCTAGGAGTTCCACCCTCTATATAATAACGAGCCCGTAAAACTACTAAATGAGCATAATAAGCAGGATGCACTATGGAAACCGATCGAGTACACCTGTCATATTGGTTCTTCCAGTACTTCCTGACGACTGTCGCTATCGGTGATGTTTTACATCCATAGTCGCTTTATCTATGTACTCATTTAGATAGTTGTTCCTTACCAAGTCCTCCACTTGCTCTTGTAGGTCTATACATCTTTTCGTGGTGTGTCCCATCACATTATGGTGCACATAATAAGCTCTGTTGTCTCTATTCTCAATTGGAAACCTTCTCAAATTGGGTTCAGTCAATAGACATTTATCTTAGATTTCCCGAACTATCTGGGCCAGAGGTCTCTTCAAGGAGGTGTACATTATCCCTCCGGTGACATAGTTGACTTGGAAAGGCGGCATTCTCTCTTGCGTTGTATTATTATGAGGTATCAACCGGAACTCCTTATGCCTCGGGACCGGTCTCCTTAAGTCTTTGCTTAAATCTCGCTGATTCTCCAGTCGAGATGCTCTTGGCTTCTGAGCAGTCCCGCCTCGAGTGATATTCTATTCTCCTTCCATCAACACAAATTTCATTTCCTGCTCCAAAGCCGCGGCATAATCCGGTATCTCCTGGATCCTTAGGTGAGACCATAACCTCCCGACCTTGAGGGCCCATTTGAAAATTTCCAGTGCCATCGGGGACTCATACGCCCCGACCTATAATACTAGGATGTGGTACATATCGAAAAAGCTTTTCAAAGACTCATCGTCTCTCTACTTCATCAACCTCAATGACTGCATTGTCTTCCTCGGTACATACGCCTATTTGAAGTACCTCACAAAGGATTTCCTTAACTGCATGAAGCTGCTAATACTCCTTGGGGTCAAGTTTCTAAACCATAGGCTGCTGACCCGCCCAAGATTAAAGGGAACACCTTGCAGATGGCCTCTGCTGCCATTTCCTGAATCTCCATCAGCAAAACGAACTTCTCAAGATTGGACTTGGGGTATGTGCTGCCTTTGTAGACATCCATCAGAGGCATGGTGAATCTCCTTGGAAACTCCATTGCCATAATCTCATTCGTAGATGGGGGCATCGTCTCTGTATTTTGGTCGCCCATTGGTCCGTCTTTCATACTTTCTTCCGACTTCCTCATCTTCTTCCGAAACCAACTCATCATCTGGTTCTCTGAGCTGTCATGCTCACGTCCATGATTTTCCCCGTGTCTTCCACTCCGAGCACGAAATCTCCTGTAACTGGGAGCTTCATACCCCTCCCCCAGGTGTCGACTCCTTTTGTTGGACAATTATGACCCATAGCGTCACTATTTGTAAAAGACATTGTGGTTTTTGTACAAATTAATTATGTGACAATGGAAATTGCATTTTATCATTTTGTAATTTGATTACTTAAATATATAAATGATAAAAGTCCTTATGATTAGTTCTGGATTATTAGATATGAGACAATATCAATCCATAAAGATTTAATCATTAAATATCCATAGTCGTAGTATTATCAAGACTGGACATCGATAATGCGAAATAGACTAGTATTACACTTGTGCGTGTTATGGAAGCGTAACGACATAGTTCTCATATATTTAGGTATTGGATACTTATGCAAGTGTGATAGGAGGTTGTGTTTACCGATGGTACGGAAACAGCTTTGCTCTGGATAGACCCCGTGGAATCCCATTGGTAGTATGACTATGTGTCTATGGGAATCCGCATCAGGGTAGGTGTATTTGGTCTTAACCTGAGACTTGCATCGCTAGTACTTGCGACAATCAATACGCTTTGGTTTTGGTCATCCAGGACTTTAACAGGTTCTGTGTACGCCTCTTCTGGGTTTATTGAGAATCGTAGTGTATTGGGTGTGATGTCAAGACGGAAGTATCACTTCAGTCATATGGAGATGATGATCACGCATGGATACAAAACTGGTACTCTAATGGGTTGCAACCATCGGGATAATATGACAAGGTCATGATCATCTGATTAAAGAGACTAGTTACTTATGATCCGATATATGCTTCATACGGGGCAGACACTATTCCAGCCCCAAGCCTTACATGTGACATCCGATACTAGATCGCAATACGCAATACTACGTATACTACGCCTGACATAGATTATATATTCCTTCAATAATATTTCTGGAGAATTGGGTAGGCACGGTGCTTTGCTAGAAGCCCACCATGTCTCGTAAATCGGTAAGAACATAGTACGAGGTACTTACGTGTTCGGATAGTCCGACGACCGGATTTACTGCCAACATATCCATGGATCTCATGGGTTGCTTCCCGAAGATTCACCGATGACGTATGATTCGAACATAATTAATCTAGGATTAATTACGGAGAGATTTTATCTAGGATAAAATACTATTTGAAGAGAGAGAATGATTAATTTGGAATTAATCGATAAAATAATATATTCGATATATTAAATGAAATTAGATTTCATAACGGAATTAAAATTAGATTTTAATTCGGGCGAACGAGTTAATTTAGAATTAATTCGCTAGCGACATGAATAGTAATTTTGCTAGGCATAATTATTTAATTAAATTTGATTTAATTCGCAATGAAAAATTCGTTAATTCGGAATTAACGAACCCGAGCCCGGGATGTGTTGCGGGCCCACTCGGATTTTGAATCAAGTGGGGCCCACGTGTCACATCACAAGTCACATCACTTGTCACTTTAGTTAACCTTAAGGTGATGAGTTTTGGTGGGTTGTTGAAGATTTCTTGTAATTCACACAAAGTGAAAATGTGATAGACAATATACCAACTTTGGTATATCTTTCATTTTTATTTTTGAAATCAATACAAGTCAACACAATTTTCATCTCCCTCTCTCCTATTCTCGGCATTATGCCAATTTTCTTCTCCATTTCTTGCCAAAGCCGAGAGCTTCAAGAACAACAAAGAATCATATCTAGGTGATAGGGAAACTATTCCCAAGAGCTTGGAATCAACATCAAAGCTTAGAGCTTGGATTTCAATTTCAAAGAGGAGCTTGGAGGAACTTCTCAAAGGCAAAAGTTTTGTATTCAACGCATCCTAAATCTGTTCGTTGTAAGTATATTTCCGCTATACATCCTCTTGTATTCACATTATTTCATTGCTTAAATTGATCTTGGGACACTTTAGAAACCTAACAACTTTTCGTTCCATGGGCAATTCAGGAAGATCACTCCTCGAACAAACCTCCATCAACTGTGAATTTATTTGGTTTATGAGAACCAAATACAAACTTGGTAAAAGATAGAAACAACAGACAAGACAAAGGGTTTAACGTGGTTTGACGGAATGGATCCGACCTACGTCCACGGGTGCAAGGGAAATAAAATCTTTATTATGTGTTCGGGTTTGACCGACTTGCACTAGCTCTCGTCTACACTTAAGTTTTTTGCTCTCTTTTTTACCAGTTATGTGTGAAATAATTTGCCAACCCCTTACAATGAGTTCTCAACCCCTTTAAATAGTGCGCCTAAATCCATTATTATGCCAACTCGTTACGTCAACCACGTTACCAAGCCATCATTGCGTATGCTCTCTTCCCCAATCAACCTATAAGTAGTAGCTCTGCCGCCTGACACGACTACTATCTGCCATCTGAACCTTATTAATTCACCTTCTTTTGGTAACTGTCCATGTGCCAACCTATACTCCAACCACTCCTATTCGATTTCGTGTGTCAGTCAATAAGCCTAAAGTCCTCTTCCATCCCATTAGTCGCTAGTCTACTCCTATCTTATCAGTCATTGGGAGGCTCAAACTACCATCTAAGAGTATAGGCAGCATCCCCGACCTATATCCTCGGGTCGGTATGCCGAAACAAATGAAGTCCTTCCTTGCATCTACTAAAAGATCGGGTCGGTAAAAAAATCTTTACTTCCCCCACATTTTCTTCAAAAAGGTCAAGCCTGCACTGAATCCATTTTCATGTACAAATATTGAGAAATAGCTTCCCTTGATGACAATCTGAACTGTTATGATTTTCTTCTAGCTTGTATTTTCTAGTGATCACATTCCTCGGGTGTATATGACTGTATTTTGACTGGTTCCCCCTATTCCTCGGGTCAGTATCCAAACGTAGCCGAACCTGATCCACTGGTAGGGTCAGACACTTCCGAACCTTTATCATTGTAAAAATCTTGGGTCTCATCTTGGCAAGTGAAATCCCCTTAATACCTTTCTTCATATTTCGACTCTTCTTGGGTCCGAAAACCACTATCAATATTAATATTAATAGATTTATATAGTCGGTCTTACTTAGTTTATTTAAAGGATTTTTGTTTGATTTTGATTTGTATATGCGAATGTAAGGTTGATTTTACAAAGGGGGGAGAAACTACACATGCACGTGCAATGTTAACTTCAATGGCCCAAATTAGTAAATCATAGGGAGCGGAGCATGGGGTGGTTCTACGGAATTACAATGGAAACTTAATTGCAATTGTTAGGAAAGATATGTCATTTTATGGTGATGTCGATTATGCCAAAGCTTTGGCTGTGAATTTTGGATTAGATTTTGCGACAAGTAACAAATTTTTTTCTGATAATTATTGAATCAGATGCCAAAAAAAAAAAAAAATGTGATTATTTAATCTGGAGAAAAATTCAAACCTTTAACCTTCATCAATAGGTTCGAGGCTTTGAGCTATGAACCAATGATTGCAAGCCAGTTGAGGCAATAAAATAACAAAGGGTCACATGATTACTAAGTGGAATGACACGAGTGTGTTTGACTACTTGAATAGAAAGACAAAGGAGCTGCTCGCCCATTAAAATGATGAGTCTTTTGATGATATAAAACAGTATAAAAAAGAATGTGTATATATATATATATTAAATTATTAATTTTTCACTTGAAATTGGGGAAAGTTCAGCTAAACTCAAAAATATTCAAAGTATATTAAATTTCATCCAAAATTTTTAAAGTGTATTAATTCCTAAAAATCAATGGTGAAAGTGTAACAATTTTCTTAAAACTGCGGACAGAAATTGATATATTATTGAAAATTTCATATTAAATTTAATATATACATATTGAATTTTGGACAAATTTCGGTGGAATTCCCCATATAAATTTATTATTTAGTTATGAATATTCATATTTATATATAAAATCTCTTAAGAGTGAGTCAAGTCTTTTAACTCTTCATATTCGTCAAAGTCCAAGGTCTTGAGACAACTACACATCTTTTTCCCTGAATCCCGGATGCCCTTGATTGAAAAAGAAACAAAAGAAATTGACGAGTTTGTGTGTTTCTTTCTTTCTTTCTTTCTTTCTTTTTTTCTTTTTCTTTTTCTTTTTCTTTTTTTTTTCCCTGGGGAAAATGCATGCTGTAGAAATTTAATGAAGATCAATATGTGAGTGAAGAAAGAATGAAGAAAGAGACAATCTATCTATTTCAAGGAACTGAAAGGACCCGTAATTCCTCCTGTTCCTAAGTAGTTTTAGGTGTGAATATGTATTTCTTTTAGTTACGGGAAACACATGATGTATATTTTATCGTGTATTATTAGGTTTTATCCTAATTAGCTTGAATCTTAGGATTTCCTAAGTTTATTTTCGAGCTATTATTTGGCCGTGTAATTACACATTTATGGTGTTTTATGAATGAATTTCATTTCATCTTCAAAAAAAAAAAAGGAACTGAACAATCTATCCTAATTAAGCATTACTTTACGAAATGTGTGCTCTTACCTCACACCAAGCTTGTTGCGAGGGTTTTGCTAATCTACTCCCGATATTAGAGACATTAAAATTACAATCTAAATCATTGAAATTGAAACATAGGCTAATTATAAATTTCTATCATTTTACTTTAATTTGATACATAAAAACTTTTATATTTTATGTTCTAAGTGTAAAATTTTTTAAGTTTAGTGACTTCGTTTCGAATTTATTATTCATTATTACATGTATCGGAATAATATAGTTATTTGCCTTTATGAGAAGCTTCAATTAATTTTTCTGCTTCTCTGTAAATTGTAAAATTCACCACCATTATTATTCTTCAGTATAAAATGCATGTGTTCCTCTTCACTTAAACCCTAGATAACATATTTCATTTGAAAAAAAAAATCACATATGGATTTATAAAGTGAAATGAGCAACATTTTTTTAATGTTATTTATTAATTTATGGTTCTGATCCTCATGGGAAACATTATGATACCATGTACTATATCTATGAACATTTGTCAAAATGTAATTAATCCTGTCTGTTTCAAATCTTTGGTGGAGGAGTCAAGGGTCATGGATTCTAAAAAGGGCAAATGTCACATTTCTTAAAAGAAATGACAGATGATGAAATAATATATAACTAATTCAAATTATTTAATAAATCTCTCTCTATTTCTTATGTATATTCATTCTACCATTTGAAAATATATCATTTTTTTTTTTGAAATGTTGGAAACTTTATCATAAAATTATCTAATTTAAGCTTAAACAGACTACATAATACCCCCGACTGCCCCAAATTCTTAAAAGAAATGCACTCTCTAGACTTGAAACTATAACCTAACAATCAAATTTAAGCCTTTTATCATCAAATCACACCCATTGAGAACATATATTTCTGTGTATGTATCACTTCATTGATTGATTTAAATGGTAGTTTTGATTTTGCACGAGAATAAATAATCAAAATTCGTGTAAAAAATTTAATTTTAAATTTTAAATTGAATATTAAAAAAACTCCACCCCTTAGTTTTATTAGATCCTTTTACAGTAAAATACTATTAGAATTTGCCATTATAATTAGGGGTGGTAGTTTGGATTATGATTCGTTTATTAGTTCGATTTGATTCGCTTTAAATCGAATATGAATTTGAAAAAATGGATTCGTTTAATAAATGAGTCAATTCGATTCGATTCATTTATTAAACGAATGAAATACAAATTTAAGTTTATTGATCCGTTTATTTGTTTAGGATTCGTTTTATTATTTTCTTTTATTAGTTATTATTATTTTTCAATTTAAATTCGAGAAATTATTGCTAATTACCATATAAAAATATTATTATTTATATTTGGTGAGTCATTTTTAGTAAATCTATACATTGCGTATTTCATATGTATATACTTATGAATAATTAATGTAAATAAAATATAATAATTTATGTCATTAAATACTATCATAACTAAACGAATATTCGTATTCGATTCGTTTAATAAACGAATCAAATATGAATTCATCTCGTATTTTGATTCGATTTGTTTAAAATTCTATACAAATTCGATTCATCAATTCGTTAGTCACCCTTAATCATAATCACTAGTGACTAATCATTTTAGAATATGAAAATGTTTCAAAATCAAGAAAACAGGTTGACCCAAATGATAATTATTAAGAAATTTTCCCATTCCCAATGCCATTTTAGGCGTGTTTTAGGTTTATCAAAGAGGATGAAATTGAATTCTTCCAGTAGAAACTAATTAGTGTCCCACTTTGTTAATGCTTTTGTTTGGCCAGTTTATTTAAATTCCTATCTTGATTTACAATCTGTTCTTTAAGCTTTTGATTGTCCTTTTGACTGTAGCCTTTTCTTGCTTACTTTAAAAGATCGGGGACAAAAACCCCATGTTTCTGAAAAAAAGAATTTGCTTTACATGAAATGAATTCTAACACAAAGATATGGCGTTTCTATCTTTATAGGAAATCTTATTTTATAAAGATATTTTTTTTCTAAAATTAGAACTCATAATCAAATAAATATTAAGTTAACACTTCATAAACATACTAACTAGACAAGACTTTCATGAAGTTTCCATCTTTATCTTTGCAAAAAATATGATCCAAAAACAATGACTACTAATTTTTCAAATGGACTTAGGGTCTGTTAGATATTGCAGTGTTATATATAATTAATATATAGGGCTCGCACTTTGTACGAGTTGAGCACATCTTTGACTATAATTTCATATCGTAATAAAAATATTAATAAGATTTTAGGTATTGATCTTATAAATGATCCGAATCTAGTTGGTTTTATAGTCTAATGAAACAATTGTTTTACTTACACTTAATATTTATGTCTCATTTGTCTGTTTATCAATTCTTAAACAGTATTTCTAATTCACATTAGAGTTTCTCTCTTGCCTTACTCTCTCATTTAAAAACATATTCCTAATTATAAATAACTTTTAAAACAATTAATTTTCTTTCGGATGAATTCCAATCAAATTTAATATAATATATTCAATTTAAGCTTAAATTTTCTTATCAAACTTGAAATCTTGACCGTCGCAGTGTAAGAGCTAATAATTATAGTCTGCAGCTTGAAGCTCAATAAATAATAGAAACTTTCATGAAAAAAATAACAATAGATTCAAAAAAATCAAAAAATTGACTAACAATATATTCAAAAAATCAAAAAATTGACTAGTTTTTATGGACAATTGTTATTTATGTCTCTTATTTTAGTAGCATGTTATGTTTTAATATTGTAATTGGTTTTTATTTTAATTTTATAAGTTACTAATACAAAATTAATTATACAGATTATGTGTCACATGTTTTTTTTTTAATTTTAATAGGAGATTACAATATATCTTTTTATTATAATAGGCAATAAAAAAATTGATTATAAGTATTAGGTACCAAATATGTTTTTTTTTTTTAATTTTAATGGGATATGTTTCTTATTTAATAGGAGATTATGTTTTATATTGTAATAGGTTTATTATATTTTAATTATACAATATAATAATAAAAAATTAATTTTAGAGATATTTTAATTTTATTATAATGTCTTCTTATTATAATAGGTTTCTTATTTAATAGGAGATTATGTTTTATATTGTAATAGGTTTATTATTTATTATTAATTAATTAAATTAATAGGTTTCTTATTTTAATTTTATAATTTTAAAATAAAAAAATTAATTTTAGAGATATTTTAATTCCATAATATAATAATAAAAAATTAATTGTAAAGATTAGGTACCACATATTAAATGAATAGGTTTCTTATTTTAATTAGAGATTATATTTTTATTTTATAATAGGTTTATTATTTATTATTAATTAATTAATTAAATTAATAGGTTTCTTATTTTAATCAGATAATATATTTTTATATTGTAATAGGTTTATTATATTTTAATTATACAATATAATAATAAAAAATTAAAAAGATGTTTTACCATTATAATTTAATAATAAATAAGATATTATATTTTTATATCGCAATAATTTTTTTACTTTAATAATTTATTATTTAATTTTACACTTTTAAAATAAAAAATTAGTTTTGGAGATATTTTAATTTTATAATTTAATAATAAAAAATCATTATAGAGACTAGTTGAAATGTAGTATATTAATAAATTTTTTATTTTAATAGGAGATTATGTTTTTATTGTATTTTAGGTTTCTAATTTTAGTTTTTTAATAATAAAACTAATTTAGAGATATTTTAATTTTATTATAATGTCTTCTTATTATAATAGGTTTCTTATTTAATAGAATTTAATAGTGAGCCGCCACGTGGGCGCTAAGGAGGCTTAAAAATATTTAAATTTTATATATATATTGAGAGATTTTTAAGGCACAACTGTTGTGAAATAAAACTTTTATTTGATAAGGGAAAGTTGACATATATTTAATAAACACTATTAATCTCTAAGAAAATATTTATTTTATGAGGATGAAATTTGATGTAACGGAATATTATTTTATTGTGATTCGGAGTTCATAGATTTAAGTCACGGAAATAACTTCATTGTAAGAAAAAAAAAAAAAAATTATTTATGATCATTTTAAGAGTTTACTTTTAAGTTCACAAATGTGAGAAATATGATAAACTTGATAAGAATCACATGATGATTTGGGCTGATAAAGGTCCTCATTTTCTTGATTACTTTGGTAGCTTAGCCTTGACAGTTAAAATCCATACCTTTTAAACTCAAGAAGCTAACAAAAACTTTGCCGTGAAGAGATTAGTCAACTTCTACAAAGAGTTTAACAAAAGTACAAAATCAAAATTTAATTTCTAATAGAAATACAATAATTACTGGATGAAAATGTGAGAAGCTGGCCAGCAAAATGACAAACAAAAGATACCGTAAAATTTGACTTATGGACAATTATGAAGGGACCCTTTGGCTTTTACTCCAACGTGTAGAGGGTATTTTTTTTTTTTTTCATGATTCTTCACACTGGAACCTCATATTAATTCTTATGAATTTTCTGCTTAGTTTAGAGATAATATCTTAACTGCTCCCTTTGAAAATCATGAAGCAGACAAGTAATTTGATTGATTTATTTTTTTTTTGCTTAAACTGCACATTCACATGTGCATAATACTAGAGTAATCAAATTAAACCAAATAATTTTTTTTTTCTTTTTCTATTAAGTGGTATTTTAATTATAAAGATCTTTTAACGTTATTATGCTCTATTAGATGATCATTAAGATTATTAAAATTTAAACCTCTTTTTATAACGAAACTTATATAGGGCATATTCAATGCACCCAATCAATGAATGCATGACATATGTTAATCAATAATATTCTTTTCCATATTACTGGTTAATTTCAAATTTAATGTATATATGTTAAAATATTAGTGGGCGGGCATACTATATCATCCATACGCCCATTCCACACAAAGTTTTTTTTTTTTTTTTGCCCTATTGATTTAGGTCTTTCCTGACTTCGTTTGATATATGATGATATAATTTATTCTCTTTTTCTCACTGGGATAATTAAAGGTCTATGTTGTGTAAACTAGAGTTAATACAAAAATTTAATATTACTAGAATGAGTAAGTTTCTAATTCAAACATTTGAGACTCTCGAGAAGAGTTTGCAAAAACAAAACCATTATATATGCAGCGGTTTTTGTTTTCTGGTTTAGAAAATTATAGGATCCATAATCTTACAATCATATTCTGTCATCTTGTTTCTACCCACCACTCAAATCATGTTCTTTGTTAATTCTTCTAAATTTGACATTCCTATATGCATGGTTGCTATGATATTGTTATTTTTAATGGCATTAACAATTTAATATAATACCATAGCTCTAAGTAGCTATGAATAGGAGGCTTGATGAGTACCTGATGAGCGGTTAATATGTATATATTTTTCGTCCCTCTGACTTGATGTTCTATAAATTATCTCAAGCTTCATGAGTGTTTTGATGTGTTTTGGGTTTATTTTGCAGGTTAAAATATGAAAACGATAAAATACATAATAAATTGGACCATCGGATACATACGAGCGCGTCGTGACACCCCTTTAAGCGTCGTGATGCTCTACAGAACAAAACTAAGGCAAAGAGTATGGAGCTTTGCATTTCGTGACTGGAACTATAGCGCATCGCGATGTCAGAACTATCTCGTCGTGATGCGATCAAGAAGAAAAAGCAGAGAGTTCACCGAATGGAATATCGCGACTCCGAGACTTGCGTGTCGTGACGCTCTAATGAAAAATAAGTGTGCGTCGTGACGCCAATCCATCTGCATCGCGATGCTGGGAGCATAATTAGAATCGTCCTTAAGAATAAACCACCCTTAAGTCTTCATATATAAGCCACAACTCATCCCAAAACGAGGGGGAGTCTCGTAACCTAAATTGGCAGTATCCAAGGGGAGTTTTGGAGAAAAAAAAAGCACATCAAATGAGCACATCACAGAAACTCAATAGTAAAGAGCAAAGGATTGATGATCTCGATAGAGTTTCTTCTTCCTTTTACTTATTTGATATTTTATTTATCATTGAATATTTATTTAGAGTTTTTGAGCATGGTAGTAACTAAATCTATAATCTGTTTTTGAGCATGTGTAGTAACTAAATCTATAATCTGAGGTTGTGATGAAACCTAATATTTTGAGTTTATAAATTTAGTTTTCTTATATCTTGTGTGATACTTTGGCTTATTTATTGAATCTTGTTCTTAATGCTTCTTGTTACTTGATCACCAATAAGATTGATGTGGTCAACTTAATTGAACTTGACAAAGGAATTTTAGGTTTAGCCTTAGATTCAATAGCACACGATCTCATCTTAGGGATTTCCGTACATGATAGAAGTATATATGTAGGGCGGGTGTAGCCATAATGGAACTTGATCTTTATGAATTTGGGTTAGGTAATTGACATAGAAATATAGTTTATTGTTTAGTCTAAATATTTTCACATGACCGTCGAAAGAGGCTTGTGGATATCTTAGTGTTTCATGTTAATAAGTCAGTTTACCGCACGAATATAGGAAAATCAATTCATCTTTAGAATAATATTGGGTGGATTCACAATCCTGAATGTTTTCTTCTCATTGATTACCTTTGAAAATTACAATAGTTTTATTTATTTTCTTTAGCTTTAAATTAAATTCAAAAATCACAATTAATTTCAATTAGATACTTGTAAGTAATTAGTTTTAAGGATTAGTAACATAAATAATAACTCCCCGTGGGATCGATAACTTTATACTACTTGAGCAATACATGCATTTGCGTAACATGTGAAAAACACGATCAGTACTTATAATAAATACTTTTCAAGTGTATTTATAATTGATTTCCCTCCTAAATTATATTCTTGAATGTGTTAAATGCACTAATATTTATTATTTTGTTATCTAGAATGTATTATATGAAGAATTGAGCAAAAATGAGTGAAAAATCTGAAATTTTAGATTTATATCAGTGGCTTCCTAATTTGTGCAGTTTTCAATATTTTGGCTATAACTTTTTATATGATGTCCAATTAAGGTGATTTAAGTTTCGTTGAAATAATACTCAATTATCCACAAATTTATAGTTTTTGTCGAAAACTGAATCAGAATCATTCTTAGCTAAAATCGAGCTTGAATTTGATGGTTCTGCACTATCTATCGGCGGTCGTAAAATCTTTTTGGGACCGATGTCGGGAAATTGTTTATTTTTCTTAGTATAAAGCAATCAATCTTGGTCTTAGTTAGAACTTCTTTTTATTTTTTATTTTTTATTACTTTTAATTTCTTTTTATTTTTATTTTCAGGTGTTCCAAATAATGGAGTTTCAATGGGTGATGGGAGAACCAAGAGGTATGAGAGATTATTTTGCACCCTATGTTGGTGGGAAAGTGTACGTTCTTGAAGATATTTATAAAAAACTTGACGTCGTGAAGACACGGTACTTGTTGACAGACATTTATGAAATGCTTGATGTATTGAATGCTCAAGCCTTTCAGAGCACATTGATGAGCTGTGAAATATGTGGGGGCAACCACTCTAGTCACCACTGCACCTTCAACTATACTTCAAGGTGGTAAAACCATCAGAAATTTACATGGCACAATAATGAAGGTCACGCATATTCCACTGACCTATTATATCCCTTTTATCCACCTCAAGGTCAAGAATTTCCTCAAAAACCAAATCCATCCATAGAGGATCTGAGTAATGAAACATTAAGGACAATACTGGATGAGAACTTGCGGAATATGGCCAGGCTTGAAGCATTATTTCAGAATCAGGTCGCATCCTTGAAAACACTGGAAACCCAAATAAGATAGTTAGAAAACAAACCAGAGTTATAAACCTCAAGGGACATTAACAAGTGACCCAGAAGAAGACTCGTAGATTCAAGAGAATTACAATGACACCATAATAGGGAGTGAGGTAGATCTATATATAGTGACTAAGGTGCACATTCAAGAACATGAGCAAACAGAGTTTAGAATTTATTTAGAGAACCCTTCGTTCATTGAATGTATCTATAAAGATGTTGTATAAAAAAGAGTTGGGCTAGAGCACCTGAGTGAGTCTATTGAAAATCTCATGATACAAATGGATATATTACAATATGGGGAAGCTATCATCATT
>SKCR01035768.1:0-50089 GCA_019454045.1 Zanthoxylum bungeanum | reverse complement strand
AAAAGTAGCCGTCAGGATTTTCAAGGTGTTATATTTTCTCCCCCTTAAATAAAATTCATCCTCGAATCCTCTTTAGGATGTGAACTCTGGAATTTATCTAGGGTTGGAACTCATTGACACTGAAAAATTTTCCACAAGTCATAGAATTCACACGTTAAATTCGAAACCACCAACTTTCAACTAACTAATCCTCATAATCAACTCTGCTTCATCAACTATATTGCAATACCTCCCGATTACCTTCCATACGCTATCATCATACCATATGACCATGTGATTTTCATGCTGGACCTTGTATGCATTGACTTGAAAGTTACAATTGAGAGTGTACTCTAATTTTTGTCTGTGTGAACCTTTAGTCTACTGCAGCTACTCTGCATTATATTGGTTCAATATAACTCAATAACTAAGATCTCTACCAAGTTGATCATTTACTAGTTAGCTTGTTAGCTTTCATACTCTTTGTTTTATCTTATCATCTGATTTATATATAACACCACCTGCCATGCTAGCACATACTACACCAAAGTCCATGAGCTTTAGTGAATAATTCCTTGAATTATTGACTGAGAAGTGATTCCTCATCCTCGTTTCATGAAAATCTTGATGAGTACTCTACATTACGTCGTGCTACAACCAGTGTCATACATCAAAGAAACCTTATTTTTAGACCTATATTTATGCTCAACATTCACTAACTCGAGTATCTGCGTGAGCTATCAGTTCTAAAATTGTTAGTATATTCATGGCCTGCCGTCTCACACATCTTAGTACCATTCTAGTTTGAAATCTCTTATATCTCTTGCCATGATAACATTAAGTCTTAAATATCACTTGGGACTTCTGTTACCCTTCATGTTTAAGATATCAATATTATACTTTGTATTACAGCTAATGACCTTCGTTTCCCCTGACTTGAGTATACCTCAATTTCTTCACTTTTTTTTATAATGTAGTCTCTTTAATAACCTTTTTAAATATATCTTACTAGATATTTCCTTAGCATCACTTACTCGATCTTATCTAGCATTCATTTTCATCACTTAACTCTTTAACCCTCTATTTCCTCCTCGCTAAGTTTCTATTGTTCATTAGCTTCGTCCTTTAAGTTCCCTTAACTCTGCCTATTTGTGGGGCTTAGAACTTCATAGTTCATGATTAAGCTCTTTATATACTTTGATATTTCTAAAATCTAAAATACTAATTCTTGACATCTCTCTGACGGTATTCTTCTAGTTGACCAAAACTTAATGGAATAAATCATTCTCATGTAAACTATATATATATTAGTGCGGAACAGGTAATTAAAGATTGAAACCAATTATATATCCTCATTATTAACGTCGACAATGATGATTCAGTTCTGGTGAATGTTCATACTCATTTGTACTTCTAAATTCATTGCCAATAAGAATCTGGTTAACCATATTTTTCATTGATTTGATCTCTTTGCCTAGTTTCACTCTAGGAAACCCACTTTCACTCATTCCCAAGTTCTTATTTTGGGAGGTGTTATCCTGGTCTCATCAATATCTGCATACATAACTTCCTTGGCCCTTTTACGTTATACCTCAATGAGTCTGTTTTAGGTCATCCGAAGCATTATTTATAACGGTGCGATGCGAAGGAAAAATTATAGGCTATACTCATTATCTTCCTCCCAATTCTATATTTAATAGAACTTCAGTTTCATTCCAATACTAAGACACCTTGCTGTTATGCACTTTTATCATTGCTTATTTAGTATTCTTTCCTATTGTTGTCTTACCTCACCAGTTCCATTTTAAAACCTTTTGCTTAAAGTCATTTTCGCCTTATTTTCTGCTTTATTCTATAACTGAAACTTTTATGATCTATGTCTTTGTTTTCTTATCCGAGGGGTATTGCCCTTTAAATCATACCCTGTCTTATAGGCTACTATACTATGCCACATATTCATTTGCTTAGGGGAATATCATCAGAATGACATCGAGGTCCATCTTTACTGTCGTTATCTATCAAGGGTTGAGTGGGTGGGGATTGGTTCTGAAATCTTTTTTCGGTTATGGTAGTCTTACTAACTATGCGGGTAGTAGTTGCTCATACTGTATCTTTAAAATCCTAGAATTTCCTTATTTACATAACTGATGTTGAGGTCCTACACTAAGGGTACTACTGCTAGAAACTATTTGAGTTACCTCTTTCAATTTGCTCGTGATTCATTTCTGACTATTAGTCATACTATCTCTTACTGAGAACCTCCTTAAGGTTCATGCTCTCTCTAAATTCCTACCATACTCATTCTGTTATTCTCCCTACTAATCTCAGTTTCTTAACCTTCTTAAGTCATTACACTCTGGAAACTCAATATTTTTTGACAGGTTAGGGTATCACCACTAATATTTTTAGTTCAGGTATTACTCTGTTACTAGTTCTTCCATTCTAGTATGATGGGGGCTCTTTATAAATCATAAACCTTATTTCTGAGGGTTGCGATCTCTGATTCCTTTAGTCTTTTGAGCTTTTACCTTCTTGAGGCCCTGTGTTTCACAATGGATCGGTTATCACCTTTTAATCTTAGCTTGGCTTACTATGAATTCAAACTACTCCATCTCATACAAGATATTACTATCTTATGATTCTTATCTAGATTCTCTTAAATTCTTTGGTTCGCCTATCTTGCTGTCTCATGATTTGTCTATCTTGTCAGGTGTTATTCTTTACTTGTTCAAATCTGTATTGGGTACTAATTTGGGGGTGTGAACATATGTTATCGATAGAGTTATGAGAAAATACATATTTTGTCTAAGCTCAGTGATGGCATGGTTATGTGTCTATATACTTGCTAGGGTAGGGCCCACTGAGAAGAAAAATTATCATTCGTTCTGTTGGAATCCGCATCGACTTCTCTAAATCTTAGGGTCCCATAACTTTTATCAACTATCCTGAGGTTTCCATTACATTACGTCTTTAAGCTACATTATCTATGTTACTGTATGTACTGGTATATTTTTCTAACTTCTGAGTGTTATTGATCAATTCTTATGTCCGCATAGGTTCTATTATGTTTGTCTATATCGTATACTTTTACTAATACCACAAGCCTCGTGCTGATTACCTGGATTCTTGAATCCTGTGGGTTTTCTCTTTTTTGACTTCAAAAACTTCCTAGGACCTTTTCTAGATGATCTATCTCACAATGTTTATGTCTCTGTCTTAGGATATACCATCGTTGGGCTTCCTTATGATTATTTTTGTATGTGCTAGTTAAGAATGGGGTACGAATTTCACATCTCTAAGAATTTCACATCTCAACCGGTATCGACGTTCTTATTCTGGTATTCTTCATCTTGGTAGAGTCTATTGCTCATGTAAGATAGGTATGAGATAGACTCCGTCAGGATAGTTCCTTGACTAGTATCATTGAGCGGTTGGAATCTGGGTTTGGGTGTCTAGAATCTATACGTCCTTTTTGGTATCTTATGTCTATTGAAACTTCCACAACCAAATCATATTTCTTGCTTCTTTTATCTTTCTAACTATTCTTTGTTATTCGGGGAATTTTCTATTAATACGAGGTGCTCAAAGGCTATTGGATATGCTTGAAAGAATTTTTCGAGGAAGAAAGGAACCTTACATAGGTCTACTTAACATTCTTATACTTTCTCGGGCTTATCATATTATATTCTCCTTACTACTGTAAGTTCTGGTATTTTCTTTATTATCTTATTATGTATCTCTACCTCTCATTGCCTCTAGTTATTTTAAGTATCTGTACTTTATTCCTTATTTTTCATAAAGCTTTCTCTTCCCACTCCATTAAGTGAATATTCTCAGAACCTTACTATCTATTCTTATAACTTGTCTTGAACTTCTGATAATAAGCCAGAGAATTCTCAACTTGGGCAAATAGTATAGTTGCTTTCATAAGGAAGAATATCCGAATATCTTGTGAATTCTTACTCACATGTCTATAGGACTTGAGGACGTACTCGAGGATCAGATACAGGAGAGGTAGTGCCTCACATACTAGTACCCCAGGCATACTACGTATATAAGACCCCATCACTCTTCCCAATGTAATCACTGACTCACTAGACCATTTTCTGATACCATCTTTTTAACATCTCTTTCTTCAAAGGATGCTACCGGAAGGGAATAGGCTAACCTATCCATTGAGCCTCTGAATTTCTGACTCTGAGCAATGCTACTAATATCATCTCAAATACAAATTTATACATGGGACAATAGCCCAACTCAATAAAACCAAATAAATACAATTCAAAACTCATAACCGTATACTCAATAATAATTTTTTTTGTCCAAATCTATTCCTAGACATATTCACTCATCACACATACAATTTCAACTATACAAGCTGTATGACACATGACTTTTCTTGGACTGTAACTCTGTACTCGACCTCGTGGACTCAAACCCTCTAGTGAGTGCCATCAATATCCATCCTCTCGAGCTCGTCCTCCAGGTAACCCGCAAAATAGAAAACTGGGAGTGGGGAGAGGGGGTTAGATCGTTTGCACGACATATTGTTTGGTGTGTAGCTGGGGACGTCTTACATAGATATGGAACCCACTCCTTCTTGCGAGAAGTAGATGAGTATCTTCCGTAAGGATTGATTCGGTACTTGAACGGTTTGAGCGCTCAAATCTTTCTATTACGAATAGAAAGATTAATATTCATAATAGTTATGAATAAATCGTTTATTAGATAATCAATTGTACTTATGATACAAAATAATTAGAGGGGTATAACAGACATTATGACCGGCTCTAATTATGAGATACTCATGGAGGGTCAATCTGTATGCAGTAATTATATCGGTGGACGTCGTTGACTTTCGGTATAAAATATATCTGCAGTGACGAGAGTACAAATTTAGGTTTTTAGTGGAATAACCTAAAGTTAATAATTCAGAATATTTAATTAAAGAGTTTTAATTAATATTTCGAGATTATTGGAGCTCAAAACTGTAGGTCCATTTGATCCCCGTGTTAGCTTGTTACACTATAGGAATCCATGAAATAATTGGATGGTCCAATTATGAACTCACTTGAAAAATAATAAATAATTGAGAATTATTTATTGATATAATTATTAATTTGATTAATTATATAATGTCACATCTTGAAATTATATATTAAAGTGTTTAATATATAGTTTTTATATTAATGATTATTAGATAATCATTTAATAAAGAATTTGATTTTAAATTAAATTTGATTTAATTCAAAATTAAATATGTAAATTTATATCATGATATAAGTTACATGTTAAGTTTTAATTTCAAAATTAAATGATATTTGATATTATATTTAATTTTTGAAATTAATAATTTTGTTGTGACCAAAATGTCATTGGCCAATGCTTTTATGTGTGATTAGGGTTAGTGTTAATTTTATAAATGTACATTTCATTAACCTAAACCCTACATATAAAAAGAAAGCTTTTCTCTTCTCAAGTAACCCTAGCCACTTTCTCATTCTCAATGAGAGATTGAAAAAAAAGAAAGCATAAGAGAAAATTATCTCAAGAAAATTTTCATCAAGTGAGTTGAATCGAGCTCACCCTCACGGATTCTTGATGATGAGTCAGAACACGAAAGATCGAGTGGTAGACCCGACTTTTTAAAACAAGTCTCACAGTAATTGATCTTCATTATCAAAAGAAGATTCACGCACATTGAAGATCAAACACATCGCTCACGTTGATGAAGACAAAAGCAATTGATTTGGTGAACTGGTCCAAGGCAGGCAGGTGCGTGATTGATTGGCCGGAGCTTGTCAAATATTGCTCGTGACTTGAGATTATCACAATGGCTTGAGACAAGATGCAAAGTGTGGCTCACTGGCACCATCACGCTTTCAACATAAGAACAAAGTGCGCACGTGTGAGCTGCGCAGAGCTGATGCGTGACTTGGCAGTGTGTGTGAGTTGTTCAAAAGCTGGGAATACTGGTAACGTGACCATGTCATGTGTGCGCGAATGATTCAAGGGTTGTTCGGATCTGAATTTTTGGCAGAAAAATTCTGGATTAATATGAAGAAAGCAGAAAATTTTTTGAGGTCGATCCCGGTTGCCTAAGCCGCTTCCGTTGAGCGAGGGAAATCACAACGAGGCGGAGGTCTGATCTAAATAGATCGGTGACGTGACTGCCATTAAAGTATGAAGGATAACTCATATATCCACAGTGGTATCTCAAGTCAAAGAATCACTAAACTACTCAACCCGAGAAGAATCTTATTGACGTTGGTGTACCATGCATTAAGAATTTTCGGTGAGTCGTTCAGTATTTATCCGCTATGAACACCTATAGGTCTATACGAGTCTCCAAGACTCATGGTTCATTGAGAAATCATTGGAATCTAAGATTCCAGTATACGACATGTATCAGTCTTAATGAGTTTACTTTACTGACCAAGTAGTGTAAACATTGACCAGGAACTGTTTAAGAATGACAACGTCATGATACAACTCAATATCAGTTGCGACGCTTTTGCAACAGTATCATAACTAATCATTCTAAGGTCAATTACGTCTTTATCATATATAAAGATATGTTATATAATAGAAATTGTTTATTTTATTCATAATAAAATGTTACATAAGTATTTATAGGGAAATACATAAGAAAATTGGCGCTTTGAGCACCAATCCTTACAACTTTCACTTAGGGCTGAGCCAAAGAGGGAAGATATTTAACCTCTGGTGACCCCTAAGGAGGTTGGTGATGGCGTCTCGCGCCAAGCCCTTAATAAAACAAAAACAAACGAAAACAAGCCAATATATAGCGAGGGTGATATATCACATACCCTGCACTGACCCAAAATAAATAGTGTAGGTACCCAAGACAGCGTCCTGACTTGGGCCACCCAAAATAATAATTTTGAATTTTACAGTCCAACGTCTCGGTAAATCAAGCTACGGATCGAGATGGCGACCAATGCCATGAGACTCTCCTCATGCTAGGCAGGCCTTTTGGCAGTAAACGCCATATAGGCCTTCTAACCTTGCTCATGTAATGCTTATAGAGGATTCGAAATGGGGTGGCCAACGCCACGGGGACATTCTCCCTCCTCGTGCTATGCATGTCCCGAGGCTGAAAATGCCACAAAGGCTCTTGGGCCTTCCCCGTGCTATGCACCTCCAACACCGGGCGGCAAACTTCGTGGGGGAATTATCCATCCATATTCTATACAGACCCAGGGGTACCGTAGTACCTGAGTTTTTTTCCTTCCATACGTGCTACGGTTGCCATGGGGCGCCAAACGCCACAATGGCCCTCCTACCAAACGTGATATGGTTACCCCGAGGTGTCAAACGCCATGCAGATCTTCATTGACTTCAATCCATACTTGTCATGTTTACCTTGGGGTGCCAAATGCCACGTCGGCCCTCTCACCTAACGTGTTATGGTTACCCCGAGGTTCCAAACACCACGCAGGTCTTCATTGACTTCACGGGTTTCCCCTCGAAGGTTCATACACTGGGTTGAGACGTTCCACCCTGGGGTTTGATAATGACACGAGGGATTGACGTGCCGCGGGGGGTTCGCGCTTTTCCCACATGTTATCAACTCTTAGTGTTTCTCGTAAAAATATTAAACACACTTTCTTCAACCCAATAAACAATAAGAAATGCGAGCAAGATTTTATTTAAAAGAGGAAAATCTTATTCATTATCAATATATTTTACTGCCTTTCTTACAACTCTTTGAGGGTCATTCTAAAATAGGCTCTTATTAAAAACATCTTCCTCAACATCTTTGAACAATTCCTTAACAAGGTCCTTCTGACCCGAGCTCTTTGGTGGAACTGGAGACTGGTAGGTCGGACAGTGGCTACAATTTCTCTAGAAGGAACTTGTTCAACATCAGCATCAAAGGTGGGAAGAAACTTGTTAGCCTCAAACTCCTAACATTGCATTTCATTCACCAACTCGATGCCAAGTGCTCCACCCTCTATATAATAACGCGCCCGAAAACCCACCATACATACATAATAACCCGGAGGCACTTATGGAAACCGATCAAGTGCCTTTTGCATACCGAACCTACGGCTGTTCTACGGTGGCTGTTATTGCCATGAATCCGAAGATTTGGCAGGACGAACAATAGCCACAACTTCTTTAGGAGGAGTTTGTACATTTCTTAGGAGTGGCAAGTAGAATCCACCAACTCCTAATATTACATTTCATTCGATAGCTCAGTCTTAATTGGTGACTTTTGATCACCTCTTTTACATTTCATTCGACAGCTCAATGGGGAGCTATTGAAAGTATTTCCTTAACATCTCTGCGTTCCAGGCTTTCTTGAGTTGGGTACCATCATGCTGCTCTAAAAGATAGGCACCCGACCTGACGATCTCAATCACCCTATACGACCCTTCACACTTGGCTCCCAACGAACCTTCCTCAGACCTTGTGGTATTTAAAGTAACCCATCTTAGGACCAAATCTTCGGGAGGGAAAGATCGCATCCGAACCTTCTGGTTGTAAAATCAGGCCATCATTTACTGATACACGACCATTTTAACTACCTACATTTCCCTCTCTTTTCGCATGATCTCTTCCATCTTCTCCATCCACTCCGTGATTGAACCCTCTCAAGATATTTGGTTCCCGTCTCTTGTCATCGTCTTAATATATTTGCTATTTTTCATACCGAATCCTCACAGACGACGCCAACTGTTGACTGTAGAATTTCATTCCAGGGGCAAATTGATAAACTTACTCCTTGACCAATCCTCCCCCAACTGTGAATTTGCTTGGTTAGGAGACCAAAGGCAAACTGGGATAAAGACCAAATACACACAGATAAACAAATGATTTAACGTGGTTCGGTGGAATGGATCCAACCTACGTCCACGAACACAAAGAAAATGAAGTTTTTATTATGTGGTCGGGTTGGACCGACCTCTCTACACAGGTGCTCGACTTTGACCGACCTACTCTTGTTCTACCTTATAAACTTTTTTACTCTCTTTTCTTATAAGTATTCACTGAGTATATTTTTCTAACTCTTACAATGATCTCCCAAGCCCTTTATATAATAGGGTAAATTACACTATCACAATGTCTCTGTGACGTCAGCCACGTGAATCTGCTATCAATTCCAAGGCTCTCTGCCCCACCTGCTCTGCAAACAGTAACCCTATGGCCTGACACACTTTCCCTTCTGATGCCTATATCTCATTAAATCATGCTACTCTTGGCCACTGCCACACGTTACCTAGTATAATAAGATTAACTAGCCATCTGTTCCCGTCATATCAGACCCTTTAGAGAATGTGAGTCCTTATGCCAGATTTCAACTAGCCGACCATGATCATGTGATTAAAATCCAACACCCCGACCAGCTCTACCAGTCAAAAATCAGGAGTGACGGTTATCGAGCATTCAGGTCGGGTCTGTACCGAGAAATCAACTATCTGAGCCAATCCTGGACATCTTCACACCTCAGGTCGGGTGATGTATATGAACTTCAGAAATCTCCTTTATATTCTTCTTGCTTTGCTGGGATCCCGGTGCCCAAAAATCACCATCAACAGTATATATAGAAAATTTTTCGAAACTACAATATGACCCCGTGAAATTATAATAAGGTCTAGACCCGGCCACGGTTCCACGGGTTTCAGCGGTTCCAACAGGAACCCTACCCCCAACGGCTACTAGCCGTTGGGGGGCAGGGAGCCGTTTGGCTCCCTGCCCAAATAAAAAAAATTATTTTTATTATTTAAAATATAAATTAGTAATGTACCCCTAATAACGGTAATAAAATGGTTATATTTAGGGGCATTATTGGTATCAAAAAAATTCTAAAATTCTATAAATAGGATTCATTTTTCATAATTTCATCACACCAAATTCTCAACTCTCTCATTTTCTATAATTCTCTTATTCTCAATCTCACCTCAATACAATTCTCTTATAATCTTATATTCTTATTCCCAATCTCAATTCATTTAGTTGTTAATTTGTTATCATTCGCATCGTAATTATTCAATTTTCTTATTTTTCTTCCTAATTTCTCAAAAAAAAAAATGGCAAGCTCATCTTAGAACATAATGTCAAATATGTCAACCCAAGAGAACGGCCATAGTGTCAGTGCACAATCACGGAGAATAGAAGTTAAGGCTCGGTCCTCGGATATTTTCAAAATCATTTTAATTTGGAACGCCTAGAAGATGGTTTACAACGAGCAATTTGCAACTATTGTGGGGTTATCTATAAATTTTCTGGTGGATATGGCAATATGATCAAGCACATGCAAAAACATCACCCGGTTGAACTTGGCATTGATACAACGCAAACTCAAATGGGCTGGTACGCATCATCTAGTAGAGGTACGAGTAGTGTAGATTTATTTAAATATTCTAATGCAAAAAATAGAGAAGAATTTGCGAAATTAACTTGTATGACACATCTTTCTTTAAGCTTTGGTGAAAAACTTCATTTTACTAATTACGTGCATAATGCTTTAAACCCTGCTGCATGTAGAATGACTCGAAACACAACAAAACGTCATATTTTCAAATTATATACAGATGGTAAAATTATTTTAAATGAAATATTTAAAGAGATGAAATGTCGTATTTCTATATGTTCTGATATTTGGAGTGACCATTGGCAAACACACTCATACATGGGTGTGACTTGTCATTGGATTGATGCATCATTTACCATGCAAAAAGACTTATTGCATTTAGAGTTTTTGATGACCCACATATTGCACATAATATTTATAGAATGATGAAGGTAATTTTTGATGAATATGGTTTAGTAGAAAAAATTTTAACAATTGGATTAGATAATGCATCTGCAAATACTGCATCCATTCATGATTTAAAATCCTTATGTGAACCAAATTTAGGGGGTCATTTTTTCATATTCGTTGTACATGTCATGTCCTTAACATATGTGTGCAAGACGGACTAAAATTATTATCACCTTTCATTGATCCAATTAAAACGGCACTTAACTGTATTTGGTCTTATTCTCAAGTTAGGAGAGAATGGACCAAGTTTTGTAAAATAAATGGTATTAAACCGATTAAATTTTCAAGAGATATTCCAACACGTTGGAATTCTACTTATTTTCTTTTATGTCAAGCATTTCAATACAAAGATGCATTATGTAGTTTTTTTTCTCAACATGTTCAAAATATCACACTTTATCCTAGTCAATGGGATATTTGTGAAAAAAATTTTCAGATATTTTAAGAGTTTTTAATGATGCTACTTTAGTTTTTAGCGGTGTTTATTATCCTACAGCACATTTATTTCTTCTTGAGAGTTTGAAAATTGTTGGCACTCTCGATGAGCATGTTGACAGTGACGACCCTAATGATATTGTTTTGCTCAAAGCCATTACTACTATGAAGGTAAAATTGTTGAATTATTTTAGAGAAATTCATTTACTTTATCTTATTGCTGCTGTTTTTTATCCTAGATTTAAATTATAAGGTTTGAATGGTGGTTTACAAGCTTACTATGGTTATTTAGGAATATTAGATGATGTTGATATTACGAGCATAATGACGAAATTAAGAGGTGATTTAATTATTTTATTTAATGATTATATTGTAAGATATAACTTAGGAACATTAGGTCAATCTAGTAGTAGCGAACCGGTAATTCAAACAAGACTTAGCGTAGGGGATCGTTGGTTATTGCAACGAAATAAAAAATCTAGGGATACGACAACTAATAACCCTGAATTAGATAATTATTTATCTACAAATTTTGAGTTTTCTAATGAAAGTTTATGCAGTAAAAATTTTAAAATCCTTGAATGGTGGAACCGGCATCAAAATATATATCTTGTTTTATCTATTATTGCTAAAGAGATCTTGGCAGCACCTATTTCCACCGTTGCGGTTGAGCAAGCCTTCAGCTTGAGATGTAATATATTGGAAGCTAGGCGATCTTCATTACATCCAAGAACTCTAGAAGCAACAACCTGTGTGGATGATTGGACTCGAGCTGATCTGAGACAACAAGAAGATGCCCCCGATGATTTTGAAGATTTGTTCGATAATGCTTCTGCAACAAGTGCAAGCGGAACCGGAGCAGAAGGATCAACTGATAATGATGATTGATATTTGATAATTGTAAAATTATAATTACAAAGGGGATATGTCTTAAACTTATAATGGAACTACGTGAGCTTTGATTCCTCTCACCCTTGGAGGATACGTAGGCAACTTCAATTTTAAAAATTTAAGCTCAAGCTCTTCAATGTAATAAATTTTTTTTATTTATAAAATTAATCTCATTTATTTTAATTAATTTTCAAAATAAAAAAAAGTCTTGGAACCGAACCGGTCGGTTCCGGTTCGGTTCCGATTCCACACCGGAAACCGGCCGGGTCTAATAAGGTCTATGTCATGGGGCTTTCTCGAAAATTCATATTTTGGAAGCCCATTAGATGTAAATTGCAAAAAGTGTTCAACATGAAAGTTGTTCGTTTCAGAAAAAAGAGTTTGATAGTTAAGGAATCAGCTCAATCAAAGTCCGTTTGTTATATTTATAGCCGAAACAAGAAAATTTTACCTGAATAATGATATAAATAGAAATCGCATAGCTGGTTCTCAAAACCATGCATTTTCCAACGCGACGAAACTTCACTTAAAAATATTTCGAAATAATTTCCAACATATAATCTCTTATTTTCGAATATCATCCCATTCCAAATCCTTAACTTTAATTCGGAAACCTTCCAGTATTGTGCCTAATAACTCGAGATATTACATAATGAGATATGTATATGACGACATTTCTCAACGAAGATATCCTAGTCACGATTTGAAACTTTATTTATTAAATTATCTTGAAAATATTTCACTTAATACACTATTAATTAGATGATTGATCAATGAAGCAACTATGACATATTGTGGGGAGGCTTGCATAATAAATAGGAATTAGAAGGAATCTACATATACTTACTCTTTTTTCTTCACCAAGTTTTTTAGTCCCAACCATTTAGTTTTTCCTAATAAATTTTATTGAGATATTATTACATCTCTTTGAGTTATAATGAGCATTGTACTTTTTTTTCGCTAGTTTTTTTCTTATAGTGTTTTTACTAGCAAATGTATTAATGATACATAATCTCCGTAAGGTAAATATCTAAGGAGAAGTATTATGAAAATAAATATAATATGGATATTTATCAAGCAAACCATTGATCTCCACATAAGTAACTTTTTACATTCCTGTAACTCTCACTATCTACCTAAATTAAGAATCATTATGTCTTAAATAATGATCAATTTACTTGCCTCATTATATCTATAAAATGAAAATTATCTTTACACTTGTACACTTGATCGATAAAAAAAGATGGTTCAGTGTGTGAGACTTCCCACATTATGGATTCAGTAGATGATTCAATATGTACGTGATCTTACCAATATTTTTTTAAAGAGGTATTTTCCGTGACTCAGATATGTGACATAAGTAACATTACCATTATATAAATGCTCATTCCCGTACACTTGATATACGAACAAGAGAATGACTTCACCTGATTATGAATTCCATATTTTATCTTTGGAATATTCTTCTTTTGCCTTAATTATTTAACAAAATAATTATTATTAATCATGTGGATGAATTTTGTTATATTACTTTTTTGTTGGGTAAATGGGGGAAATTAATAGATAGGGTTCAAAATCTATAAAGCACTTCTTTATCATTTAAATGAGTGTTTTATAGATGTGGCAAAAAGAAGGAAAAAGAAAAAAATGAGATCTATAGGAACCATGAAGAAATATGAGAGAAAATCATTGCTAAAGCCAAAGGCCATGAAGTGTTTTAAGAAGTTATCAAATTCAAATCGATATGTAGTTGAATTCTTTTGTGATACTCAAAATCATGAAAGTGAGAAGATGTGATTATTAGTTCTTAAAAAAAAAAAAGGCAACAAACAGAAAATTTATTATGGGGTTTGGTGGGGGATAAACAAGTCTAAATATTTTTTAATTTATTGCCTTTTAAAGGCTTGAAATCCGATGATAAAGTTTCCATTAAAATATTTGAAAATCGACTCAATTATAATAGGAAAGTTTATTTATTTATTTATTTATTTTTGCTTGTTTGATGTATATATTCAATTACAAACTTCTTTTGTTCTATTTTTATGTCGATGATTTTGAGTCTTTTTATGTGTATTGTGGAATGAGGGTTCGAGTCTTCTCACATATTGATATTGATTTTCTTCTAAATATTTAAAAGATATTCGGAGATTATAATGCAATTGATGGCAAAAAAAACATATAATTAATTTAGTATTATTTTTTTCCCGGGAAGGTAGTAGTATATTACACCTCTACATTTGATATGTTTAAGTAATAAAAATTGGTAAAGTATTAGAGTTTTATTTATTTTTTATAATTTTTTTAAAAAAGAAGATAATGCATTGACAACTTAACTATTAAAGCGTATTATGATAATGACATGGTAATTAGATTAATAAGAAAGTTTATGACACAACAGATTACCTTTTTCTTTTTTTATAATTGAAACTCACCTAATTATGTTGTCTGGTGATTTGATTTTTGAAGCACTCTTCATGTGCCACGCCTTCAATTCTAATCAAATACCCAATTATAATATTTACTCAAATGCCACGTGTTGTTTTTATCACTTTTGAATCATATCTATTCATATGAAACATTGTGTCTTTTAATTTCCCTAATCATTATATTACTAATTTCACATCAATTTAGAGGTTATATATTAAATTTAATTAAATATTTTCCTCTCTTTCAATCTTAACAAATGAACATTTTCTTAATTTAAGGAGAATATTTAACTCCCACAATATAAATTTATTAAAAATTCTTTAAAATTCCCAAGATTTTAAAATTCCCAAAATTCACAATATAAATTTGTATAAGTGCTTTTTCGTTGTTTTGATAAGAGGTGAGAAACTTTGCAGACTGATCAATGGCATCATGATTCAGTTGTTTATTTCCTTTATGTTAAATAGATTAAGAAACTCATTGGGTTTAAGCACTTGATTATTTTGATGTATTAATTTTTTGAGATTATTAAAAATGTCTTCAAGATGCAAGTATATAACTTGTAACTTCATTTAAATTGGCCATGACTGCTGCCAATGGGTTTGATGCAAAGAATGGCAAGTCAAATAAAATCGTGTAAATGTTTTCAATCAATATTATTGATAAGGCAATATTCTTCATAATAAAAAAATCAATTAATTTAAACATTATATATTACAATTATAATACAAAATTATATAAATATAGGTTATTTAAATTAACCAGTGCATTTCGCGGGCTCAAACTCTTAACTAGTTAATTCTCTAATTTAAATGAATGATATGCAGAGGAGAAAGTACTGTCCCCAATGGATGTGGCTTGGTGGTGTAGGGTTTAGGATCTCACATTGAGGTCATGGATTCGAATCCAGAAAATGCGTTTCTTACAAGAATCTGCGACAGTCGGAGATTTTATTTACTCCGCTTAAGCCCAAAATGGGTGATTTAGCGGTGGGGTTTCCCACAATTCAAAAAAAAAAAAGTAGCACTAAATAAAAGATAATATATTACAAAATTAAGAAATAATTAAATGAAAATAAAAAATGCAATAAAGGACCCTATTAAAGCAGGTAATAAATAAAGATAAAATTAATTAAATTATGGATGGCATAACCATCTCAATTAAATTAATGAAGAACAGCAGTGTAACGAACCTATTATATCAATTAATAAATAAAGATAAAACTAATTAAACCGTGGACAGTATAACCATCCCAATTAAAATAAATAATACGCAAAAATTAATTAAATTGAAATAAAATAAATAAGTAAAAAATTTAAAAAACCACCAACAATTTCTTAAAAAAGGATATGAAGCAACTGTCTTGGCTTTAATAAGTTTAAACTCAGATCTCATATCAATAAGTTTGAAAAAGTTAAAGGATAGGGTGATATAGATAATCTAATAAAGACTCATAACTTAAACCAAATAGAAAATTACAGAGGCAAGAATAATACTGAAAAATAACTTTGAAAAAATCCGTGTAGTTAAAAAAAAAAAAAAAAAAGGGGTTTAAGAGATGGCTTGTTATAGAAAACTAGGAACGATAACCTACCTTAAAGTAATTGGTTCCAGTTTCGAAACCTAATTTTCGTTTCGATTCCAAATACTTATGGATATATTTGGAACCGTTGTTCACTCCTAATAGAAATGGCAACCGTGACTAACCCCATAGTGCTACTTTTGATTTATGTAAAATTCAATTATCCCTTTTAAACCTAGATCTTGGAATCTCTAATCAGATAGGTTGGGTTTCCATTAATATAATTCATTATTTGTACGCTTTAAGCCTATTCTCCTCAATGACTTGTACATTTGCTCTTCTAGGAAAAACTGTAAATGAATTCACTAGATTTTATTTGACTTGACATAATCTATATTGAGATTATTCCGCTTGAGAATAATTATCTTATAATATTGTGTCTTCGACGTATATGTCGAGATTTACCATTATAATTGTATTTTGGACTCTCCCAATAACTGATTAATTCACAATGTATACTAATTGAAGACATAGGTTTTGGCCAGTTTGGAACACCATCCAAGAATTTTTTCTTCTAACTCGCAATTTATTAATGTCGTCTTTACATCCATTTGATGTATATCAAGATCATATATAGCCGTGATTGCTATTAACATTATTATAAAGTGATCCTAGTCATGAATGAATAAGTGTCAAAGTAGTATTTTTTTGTCTATATCATTTGATGACAAGTATAACTAGTACTTATTGACTAAACCATCTTGTTTCATCTTTATTTTGAAAATCCATACGTAGCCCAATGACTTACATCTAGGAGGGAGATTCACTAACAACCAAATAAGATTTTGCGAGATGACTCCATCTTGTTATTTATAACCTCTTTTCATAATGATGCTTTTAGAAAAATTATCGCTTATTTATAACTTTAAAACTCATTTTCTAGTAAATATGTTATAAAATCAACTCCAAATGACATTGAGATTCATCATCGTTGACCTTTTTACATGTTCTCTTAACTATTGCCTAGGCAACTTCATAAATTCTTTTGAGAGAATTTTGAAGTTTTCCATTATATATGGAAACACCATTTCAAAGAAAGATATATTTTTCATTCAATTATTGTTTTTGAAATACCGCTAGAGGAATAAAAAAAAAAGGTAGAAGAAGATGGAAATTCAATTATTGTATTTGAAAGATTTATTTTTCTTGCTCTCTTGCCCAATGACAGTTTTGTGTGTGTGTCCTGCAAGTTGGGTGAAGTTTTCTATGAAGGGGCGTTGTCGCGAGCTAAAGGGAAAGATAAAGAAGACTTGAAGTGTTTTGTTTTATTACTAGAGTGATCTAGAAAATAAAAAATGAAATATATCATTTAAATTTAGCTAATTTCTTAACTCATATGAAAACAAATCTAAACTACTCATTTTTCCTCACTCAATAACTATGACATGGAGGATTAGTAACTACAAAATTATTAGTTTATTTTTTGAATTTATCTACTAATTTTAGTTGAGTTCGGAAAATTTCCATCACCTTCAAATCACTCTAATAAAATCCAGGCCAAAATTGGCTAAAATTCCATAGGTTATTACATTTTTACTCCCTCAAAAGAATTCGTTATCGAATTCAAATTTACACGAAAGAAAATAAAGGCACAATTAAATAATACTGAAAATTAAATAATAAAATTAACCAAAAGCCTTATACTTGATGATGAACTTATATGAATAAACTTGATTAAGGTGGGAATTTGATTCCTCGGCCTTAAGACAAAATCAACCTCGCACAGGTGAACTTTGGTTTCGATTGTTGTCATTCAGGATACAAGGATCGCTTTTTGATGATAGATTCACTTGAAATCAATAAGGACAATGAAACCATTAAGGGTTGTATCTGTTGTGAATAAACACACAATAATAGAGGATAATTTGAGAGAAAACTCTTCTTTTATATATCCACAAAAGAATTACAAAGCTTACAACACAAGCTTTACAAAAAACTCTCACCAATCACTCTCACTACTCTTTCACACATTTAGGGATAATGAACAATGGACTCAAGCTCCATTTTATAGTGCCCAAACCGCGTGAACAGTGCCACGCGGTTTGGACACGTTTTTTGCCAACTTGCAGAGAGCTTCTTCACGCGTCTCTCTCCTCTGCATGCAGCTTGTCTTCAATTATTGCTACTTTCGGTGGAAAGTTGCACATTAAGTCAACAAATCTCCCCCTCGGTGAAGATTTCCCCAAAATCTGAGCCGACCATCAATCATCCAAACCGGATCCTCCAAAGGATCCTTCCCTGGCTGCATCTGTATGACTGCCTACGTACCCTGAGTTGGATCAAGCCAATCGTAGTCTCTGAATCTCCCCACTCTGACTATGTGGAGAGTTTTGTCATCCCGGCTATGGCACGACAGATTTCAAGCTTCTCCTTCGGTAAAACCTTCGTGAACATATCGGCACCGTTGTCGTGTCGGTGTGAATTTTCCTGAGTTCTAACAGCCTTGAGCTCAGGACGTCCCGTATCCAGTGATACCTCACATCGATATGTTTTGACCTCGAATGAAAGGTGGAATTTTTACCGAGATAGATAGCGCTCTGGCTATCGCAGTACAAAAATGTATTCTCCGCTTGAACCCAATTCCTGGACGAATGTCTTCATCCACAGCAATTCTTTGCAAGCTTCCGTCGCTGCAATGAATTCCGCCTCTGTTGTAGAAAGTGCAACACACCTCTGCAACCTTGACTGCCCTGCCACAGCTCCTCCTGAGAGAGTAATCAGATACCCCGAAGTAGACTTTGGGTAATCCACATCTCTGCCATATCTGAATCGGTGTAGCCCATCACCACTGGCTTGTCGCTGCTTCCAAACATAATCTCATCTTGGAAGTGCCTCGAAGATACCACATAATCCATTTGACAGCATTCCAATGTTCCCGTCCTGGGTTTGACATAAATCGGCTGACCAATCCAACTGCGTGTGCTAAGTCTGGCCTCGTGCACACCATGGCATACATAAGACTTCCCACTGCTGAGGTGTATGGAACCTGTTTCATTTCCTCCTTCTCTGACTCAGTAGAGGGACTCTGTCTCGTACTCAATCTAAAGTGGGTAGCAAGAGGAGTGCTAACCGCTTTAGCCTTGTCCATCTGGAATCTCTGAAGTACTTTCTCGATGTACTCCTCCTGTGACAAGTATAACTTCCTGGCTTCCGATCAGTCTGATCTGATGCCAAGAATCTGTTTAGCTGGCCCCAAGTCTTTCATCTCAAAAGACTTACTCAGTTGCTGCTTCAAATTATCAATCCTCGATTGATTCCTGCCAACTATCAACATATCATCTACATATAACAGTAAGATGATAAAATCATCGTCAGAAAACTTCTGAACGAATACACAATGGTCTGAAGTAGTCTTCTTGTATCCCTTGCTCCCCCATAACTGACTCAAACTTCACGTACCACTGTCTCGGTGCCTGTTTCAAACCGTATAGGCTTTTCTGAGTCTGCACACAAAGTCCTCTTTCCGCTGCCTCTAAAGCCCTCTGGTTGCTCCATATAAATTTCTTCTTCAGATCCCCGTGAAGAAGAAATGCGGTCTTGACATCCATCTGCTCAACTTCCAGGTCGAGGCTTGCTGCTAAGCTGAGTACCACTCTGATGGATGACATCTTCACAACTGGAGAGAAGATTTCATCGAAGTCAATGCCTTTCCTCTGATTGAATCCCTTGACAACTAGTCTGGCTTTGTACCGGGTTGTGAAGTGTGCTCCTGTTGCTTCACCCTGTACACCCATTTGTTCTTCAAAGCCCTTTTGCCTCTTGGCAATTTCACAACTCAAAAGTGTTATTGTCATGCAAAGATTTCATCTCATCTTGCATGGCTTCCTCCCACTTTTCTCTGTCCTCTGTTTCCACAGCTCCTGGTAGCTCTCGGGTTCTCCCCCGTCAGTAAGCAGCACATACTCATATGCAGAGTATTTGTTTGAAGGTCGCCTCTCTCTGTCAGACCTTCTCTGTGGAACTGTTGGTGGAACTTCTGGTACTGGTGGTTGATCATGATCATCATCTCTGGGAGCTTCATCACCTGTACCCTCCTGTCTGGGAACCTCATCTTCAACTCGAACTGGCACCGGTGTCTGAGGTTCTGGATTCATCTCCTTTCGAATATCTTCTATGGTCTGGTCTTCAACAAAGACAACATCTCGGCTTCTGACGATCTTCTTCTCCACAGGATCATAGAGTTTGTAGCCGAAATCATCCTGACCATAGCCAATAAAGACACACTGTCGCGTCTTTGCATCAAGCTTGGATCTCTCGTCCTTTGGGATGTGTACAAAAGCTTTGCACCCAAAGACATGCAAGTGTTCGTATGACACTTCTTTACCTGTCCAAGCTTGGTTAGGAACATTACCTTTCAGTGCGACTGCTGGGGACATGTTCAAAACATGAACTGTTGTGATGAGTGCTTCTCCCCAAAATGTCTTCGGCAGCTTGGCTTGTGACAGCAAGCTTCTGATCCTCTCGCACAAGGTTCTGTTCATCCTCTCAGCTAGGCCATTCAGCTGAGGTGTCTTCGGAGGTGTCGTTTGATGTCTGATTCCTTGCGTCTTGCAGTACTGATCAACGGACTCTGTCTCTGTATTCTCCACCATTATCTGTTCTGATGCACTTCAGTTTCTTGCCGGTTCTCTCTCCACCAAAGCATGAAACTCCTTGAACACTCCCAGCACTTGATCTTTCTCTTCAAGGTGTATGCCCAGATCTTCCTTGAATGATCATCAATAAATGTCACAAAATACAGTGACCCTCCGAGTGTTCGTATCTGCATCGGACCACATACATCGAATGTATGAGATCTAGTACCTCGGTTTCCGTTGAGGCGGGGAGCTGGAAGGATACTTTGTTCTGCTTTCCAGCCATGCAGTGTTCACACTTCCGTAAGTGTGAGTTCTTCAATTCCGAAGAACATTCCGCCTGCGTAGTATCTCCATCCCTGTTTGGCTCATGTGACCGAGCTTTTTATGCCATAACTCGGCTGCCTCATTGCTGTTAACTGTATTTATGACTATTGGAAAGCTTAGCATGCATCAAATACAGAGTTGAGTCTTTCTTACCTCGTGCCACGACCATTGACCCTTTAGTGAGCTTCCAGCATCCGTCACTAAAGGTGCTGCAGAAACCTTCATCATCCAGCTTGCCTGTTGAGATCAGGTTTAAACCGGATATCTGGGATGTGCTTGACTCCTTTCAACACTAGCCTTGTCCCGTTCTCTGTTTCAAGGCAGATGTCTCCAATACCGACGGCTTGGACTGTCCGTCATTCCCCATCCTTACAGCACCGTAGTCCCCTGTGTGTAAGATGAAAAGAAAAGTCTCTGCGAGATGTGGCGTGTATGGATGCGCCACTATCTATCACCCAACTGGTCTCGTGTCTGGCAAGATTCACAAACATCTTCTTCATATATTATGCAGAAGTCTTTGGAGGTCTTCTCGGTGGTAGTAGCAACTCTTCTTGATTAGAGTCACCATCTCTCCTGGACTGCTCGTTCTTCAGTTTGTAGCAATCCCGCTTCATATGGCCTTTCTTTTTACAATGATAGCACTCAATATCCCTCGTTCTTGATTTCCCTCGGTTCTTGTCTGATCTCCCTGGGCCTCGGCTTTTACTCCTCCCCCTTCTGGTGTTCTTTTCTGTCACTAGAGCTTCTGAGGTTGAGGCTGATGCTGCTGACTCCTGCATTCTCGTCCTCTTTTCTTCCTCGAAGATCCTGGTCTTTGCCATCTCCATAGTGACTTTCCCATCTTCGGCTGAATTGATCACGTAGTAGATCTGAACGTTTCCCAAGATTCTGGTAACGTATTAAGGAGTATTAAACCATTTACCTCATCTCCGAAGTCTATGCCCAATCCAGACAATTCCTTCATGGTTCCGAGGAAGTCATTGATATGATCCGCCACAGTTGTACCCTCCTGGTATTTCAAACCCATCATCTTCTTGATGTAGTAAAGCTTGTTGTTTCCAGTCTTTGCTCGAAAAAGCTCCTCCAGCTTTCTCATAAAAACACGTGCATTTGTTTTCTTCACTGACATGGTTCACGATACTGTCGTCGATCCACTGACGAATAGTACTGCATGTTTTCTGGTGAAGATTAGCCCACTTCTCATCGGATATTCCTTCTGGTTTCTTCTCCAGAAATAACGGTCCATCATAGTCCTTCACATACAGAAGGTCTTTCATCCTTCCTCTCCATGTGAAATAATAGTTTGTACTGGTTAACAAAATCATTTTTCCGTTGCTCCCCTCCATCATAAAAAAATTCTAAGCAGAATTTCAAAAAAACGGACCTCACCGTTGCGTCCGGAATGGTCGAAAATGGTGGAAATGACACTGTAATTTCAGAAAGTTAAGGGACCTATCTGAAATTACCAGGACCGCTGACGTGGCAGCTGACTGGGCTGCTGACTGTGCGCTGACTGGGCTGCTGACTGTGCGCTGACGTGGCGCTGACTGGGCTGCTGACTGTGCGCTGACGTGGCGCTGACTGGGCGACACGTGGCGCTGACTGGACCGCTGACGTGGCAGTCGTCTTCTTCCTTCAACTGGCGCGTGAAGCGCGTGATGTGCGCGTCTGGCGCGTGAGACAGCTACTGATCGGCGCGTGCGGCGCGTGAGCCTTCGTCCCACCTCCGTTCGATCGCCGGAAAATATCACCGTGCTCGTCTCGCCGTGAAAAGTCCGATGATATGCTCAAAATCGATTTTCGACAACTTTTGTCGGAACCGACTTTCCGAACCGAAACTTCGTTACTGAATTTCGGGATCCCTCCGTGGAACCGTAGCTCTGATACCACTTGTTGTGAATAAACACACAATAATAGAGGATAATTTGAGAGAAAACTCTTCTTTTATATATCCACAAAAGAATTACAAAGCTTACAACACAAGCTTTACAAAAAACTCTCACCAATCACTCTCACTACTCTTTCACACATTTAGGGATAATGAACAATGGACTCAAGGCTCCATTTTATAGTGCCCAAACCGCGTGAACAGTGCCACGCGGTTTGGACACGTTTTTGCCAACTTGCAGAGAGCTTCTTCACGCGTCTCTCTCCTCTGCATGCAGCTTGTCTTCAATTATTGCTACTTTCGGTGGAAAGTTGCACATTAAGTCAACAGTATCTCATTATAAATTTGTTGGAAAAATGCTTATGAGTAAGCATTTTGAGGCTCAATTTTAAGCATGATCCACTTCGTGTTAGTGGTTCTTATTGAATGATTCGGATACTCCTCCATGAGTACTTCGAAATGGTATATTCATATGCTTAAAATGGTGCTTGGGTGAATGAGAAATTGTTGCTCAAAGTTCACCCTTTGGTGTTGGAAAATTTTGAATTTCCATAACAGCTAATTTAATTAGCTTGGTGGTTACAAAAGTTTAATTTCCATAATAGCTAATTTAATTAGCTTGGTGGTTACAACAATGTGTAACATCTCCCATTTATGAGATTTAATTGGCTAGTTAATTTCCTTTAATTGAGACGTTTTTATTTTGGTTTTATAAAGAGACTCAATGCTTAGTTTTTTTTAAAAAAAAGAGGAACAAAATTAACAACAAGAATTTTCAGAGCATTTTATTTTCTTTGTTTTTGGAAGGGTTCAAGCACTTTTGTGGTTCGTTGGGAACGGGATTTGGTGGTGCCCATACTCGTTCGGGTTTTCCGTTGTATCCTGGGAAACAAATGTCCCAAGTTCTACTGCACCTACGGTAGGGGACGAATTTGTTTTAAGGATATTGTTGTAATCAACAAGCCTCGGGAAGTGAAGAAGGATCATCAATTTCAGGGTCGAACTTACAAGCCTCTACCTCTACTCATCAGCCTCTGCTGTCAGCCTCTGCCTCTGCCATCAGCCTCTGCTGTCAGCCTCTGCCATCAGCCTCTGCTGTCAGCCTCTGCCATCAGCCTCTGCTGTCAGCCTCTGCCCTTCAGCCTCTGCCTCCGCTCTCAGGGTCTGCCTCTGCCCTTCAGCCTCTGCCTCCGCTCTCAGGGTCTGCCTCTGCCCTCAGCCTCCGCTCTCAGCCTCTACCGTCAGGGTCTACTCTCAGGGTCCGCCGTTAGGGTCTGTTTGAGGATAATAATTATAATTGTAATTTTGTCATATTCGGATTTCCCAATTACCGTGTAATAATTGTAATAATTGTTGTATACAGTCTTAAAACAAATTCGACTCTGTGGATATGGAAATCAGTCCAAACACAGTAGATCCGAATATGGCAGCCTCTTCGGCTGGCCAGAATGTTGTGGCAGCCCCCGTGGCTGACCAAAGTGCAGTGGCAGCCCCTTCGGTGGGCCAACTTGCATCAGCCTCTGGGCTTAATATGGCAGCCGTTGTGGCTGGCCAAGGTATTTCTGCCTCAATGGCTAGACAACATGTTGGACATGTGAGCCATGTCAATCCTGCTGCGGAAAAACCTGAAAAATTCAGCGGTCAGAATTTCAAAAGGTGGCAACAGAAAATGTTCTTCTACCTGACCACGTTGAACCTTGCGAGGTTTCTAAAGGAAGATGCTCCTGTACCCAAAGAGGGTGAGATTGATATCCAAGTCATCAGTGCCATTGAAGCTTGGAAACATTCTGAATTCCTATGTCGGAATTATGTGCTGAATGGGCTAAGTGATTTCTTGTAGGCCGTTTCCTAGAGTTTAAAATGATTGATTCCAAAACTGTGATAAGCCAAGTATAAGAACTGCAGATTATTCTAGCAGAAATTCATGCTGAGGGGATGAGTTTAAGTGAAACCTTCCAAGTAGCCTCGATAATTGAGAAACTACCACCTGGTTGGAAAGATTTCAAGAATTATTTAAAGCATAAGCGAAAAGAAATGAGCATTGAAGACTTGGTTCTTAAGCTAAGAATTGAGGAAGATAACCGAGTTTCTGAAAAGAGAGGAATGACTCATGAGGCCAAAGCAAATGTTGTCGAACATGGCCATAAGAACAAGAACCTCAAGAACAAAGGGTCAAAGATGGGCCCTAAAGGAGGAGTTTCCAAGAAATCAAAATTTCAAGGAAAATGCTTCAACTGTGACAAAATGGGTCACAAGTCTTCTGAATGCAGACTGCCGAAGAAGAAAAAGAAACAAGAAGCTAATGTGCTAGAAAACATGACTCAAGATGTTTCAGACATTAACCTTTCTGCTGTGGTTTCTGAGGTGAATCTGGTGGGTTCTAACCCAAGAGAGTGGTGGATTGATACTGGTGCCACTCGACATGTATGCTCAGACAAGAGCATGTTTTCTTCATTTGAGCCTGCTGAAAATGGGGAAAAGATATACATGGGAAATTCAGCAACATCTGAGATAGAAGGTCAAGGAAAGGTGATTCTGAAAATGACCTCTGGGAAAGAGTTGACTCTGAACAATGTTCTGTATGTACCTGAAATACGGAAGAATCTTGTGTCTGGATCGCTTCTGAACAAGCATGGATTCCGGATGGTGTTCGAGTCTGATAAAGTAGTTTTGACTAAAAATGGGATGTATGTGGGAAAAGGGTATGTAACTGATGGGTTTTTAAGCTCAATGTAATGGTTGTTAACCCAAAAATATCAATAAAGCTAGTTCTTCTGCTTATATTGTTGAGTATTCTAATCTTTGGCATGATAGATTAGGACATGTTAATTTTAATTCATTGCGAAAGTTAATTAACATGAATCATATTCCCAATTTTAAAATTGATAACAAACATAAGTGTGATACTTGTGTTGAGGCAAAACTAACAGATCATCTTTTCATAATATTGAAAGAAACTCTGAACCACTTGATCTAATTCATACCGATGTATGTGATTTTAATTCAATACAATCGAGAGGCGGTAATAAATATTTTATTACCTTTATTGATGATTGCACAAGATTTTGCTATGTGTATTTAATGAAAAGCAAGGACGAAGCTATAGAGAAATTTGTTCTCTATAAGAATGAAGTTGAGAACCAACTGAATAAAAGAATTAAGGAGTTAAGAAGTGATCGTGGTGGTGAGTATGTTTTCCTTTTGAATCACTTTGTGAACAAAATGGAATCATACATCAAACCACAGCTCCTTATTCGCCTCAATCCAATGGGATTGCGGAACGTAAGAATCGTACCTTGAAAGAGATGATGAACGCTATGTTAATCAGCTCTGGCTTACCTCAGACTATGTGGGGAGAAGCTGTCTTATCAGCTAATTACCTTTTAAATAAGGTACCACGGAAAGAAGCACGGAAAACTCCTTATGAAATGTGGAAAGGAAGAGTACCTTCCTATAAATTCCTTCGAGTGTGGGGGTGTCTTGCCAAGGTAGTCATTCCTCCACCTAAAAAGGTGAAGATAAGACCAAAAACTGTTGATTGCATTTTCATAGGATATGCTCATAACAGTAATGCTTATCGATTTCTTGTGCATGAGTCTAATGTACCAGATATTCACAAGAATACGATAATGGAATCGAGGAATGCATCCTTTTTCGAATATGTTTTTCCTTGTAAAACTAATTCGAATTCAGATGTGCACAAACGGGCACATGAGACTATCATTGAAGATAGTCAGGACCGAGAACAAATTAATGTTCCAGAGGATCAACAAGTTGTTGAACCTGAACTAAGACGTAGCAAAAGAGCTAGAACGGAAAAATCATTTGGTCCAGATTTTCTGACATTTTTGCTAGAGAATGATCCTCAAAGCTATAACGAAGCTGTAAGGTCAGCTGATGGTGCCTTGTGGAAAGATGCCATCAATAGTGAAATTGAATCCATCTTACAAAATCACACCTGGGAGTTAGTGAATCTTCCTCCAGGATGTAAACCTTTAGGGTCCAAGTGGATTTTCAAAAGGAAAATAAAGGCAGATGGATCAATTGACAAGTACAAAGCAAGACTTGTAATTAAAGGTTATAGATAACGTGAAGGTCTTGATTACTTTGATACTTATTCTCCTATAACGAGAATAAATTCCATAAGGATGATACTAGCGATTGCAGCGTTGCGCAATCTTGAGGTACATCAGATGGATGTGAAAACAGCCTTTCTGAATGGAGATTTAGATGAAGAAATCTACATGGAACAACCTGAAGGTTTTATAGCTCCAGGACAAGAAAAGAAAGTCTGTAAGTTAGTTAAATCCTTGTATGGATTGAAACAAGCCCCGAAACAGTGGCATAAAAAGTTTGATGACACCATGTTGGCAAATGGTTTTAAAATCAATGAATGTGATAAATGCATTTATGTCAGAGAGACAGAAGTTGGCTATGTCATTTTATGTCTCTACGTTGATGACATACTGATTATCGGGAGTAATGTCAAAATGGTGAAATCTACCAAGAATATGCTGAAATCCAAGTTTGACATGAAGACATGGGTCTTGCAGATGTCATTCTGGGAATAAAGATCTCGAGAAGTCCAGATGGACTTATTCTTGATCAGTCGCACTATGTGGACAAAATTCTTGGTAAATTCAACGATGATGATTCAGCTGTGGCTAGAACTCCATTAGATGTGAGTTTACACCTATCGAATAATAGGGGAGATGGTATATCTCAAGTAGAATACTCTAGAGTGATCGGAAGTTTGATGTATCTATCGAGTTGTACAAGGCCTGATATAGCATGTACAGTAAACAAGCTCAGCAGATATACGAGTAATCCAGGGGTTGATCACTAGAAAGCAATAGTGAGAGTACTTAGGTACTTACGTTTTACTCGTAATTATGGGTTGCATTATCATAGATATCCAGCTGTAGTCGAAGGATACAGTGATGCTAATTGGATATCTGACATGAAAGACTCAAAGTCTACTAGTGGTTATGTGTTTACACTAGCAGGTGCAGCCATATCATGGAAATCCTCCAAACAGACTGTGATAGCCAGATCTACAATGGAATCAGAATTCATTGCATTAGACAAGTGTGCTGAAGAAGCAGAATGGCTTCGAAATTTTCTAGAGGATATTCCAAGTTGGCCTAAGCCAGTGCCAGCAATTTGCATTCATTGCGATAGTCAATCTGCAATTGGAAGGGCACATAACAATATGTATAATGGTAAGTCTAGACATATTCGTCGTAGACACAATACCGTTAGACAATTACTCTCTACTGGAGTTATTTCGATTGACTATGTAAAGTCAAAGGATAACATTGCGGATCCGCTAACCAAAGGGTTAAATAGAGAGTTAGTTGTGAAATCATCGAGGGGAATGAGACTGAAGCCCATTAGATAAATGTTTATTACGAAGGAAAACCCAACCTTGTTGACTGGAGATCCCAAGATCTAGGTTCAATGGGACAACCTACTCGTAAAAGACATAATTGGATCACTGTGGGGGGTTACCCTCTAGTCCATTCCTATGATGAAATGAAACAGTGATGCTCGTATGGATAGAGGTTAAGCAAAAGCTTTTAATGATTCTTATGCGTCGGGAATCCGAGCAGAGTATTACGAGATACTCTTAAATAAGAAATCACCTATGTGAGAGAGAAGTGGCGCCGCTTCAAAGGGAATTGTACGGGGCACAATTCTTAGAAACTCTTGCAGAACCAGGTAGATGTTCATGGCCAAAATGAACATAATAATGAGAACTCAGATGTGTAGGTAAAATATCTGTGTGATATATATTCTCCATTTACATGAATGGCAGTACAGTTCAATGACATCGGGTCCACTGTCAGCCAGTAATGAGATATATTTTCACAAGGGAAGGTTCAAAGGCTGAGGCCTACCTATCCTATGCAGGTGTTGAACCGTTGAACTCTTCTAGGTCAAAATAAAATGTATAAAATATTTTTATTTGACGATTTTTCGCCAATTTCATTCATGTGGGGGATTGTTGGAAAAATGATTATGAGTAAGCATTTTGAGGCTCAATTTTAAGCATGATCCACTTCGTGTTAGTGGTTCTTATTGAATGATTCGGATAATCCTCCGTGAGTACTTCGAAATGGTATATTCATATGCTTAAAATGGTGCTTGGGTGAATGAGAAATTGTTGCTCAAAGTTCACCCTTGGTGTTGGAAAATTTTGAATTTCCATAACAGCTAATTTAATTAGCTTGGTGGTTACAAAAGTTTAATTTCCATAATAGCTAATTTAATTAGCTTGTAATTTAATTAGCTTGTAATTTAATTAGCTTGGTGGTTACAAAAGTTTAATTTCCATAATAGCTAATTTAATTAGCTTGGTGGTTACAACAATGTGTAACATCTCCCATTTATGAGATTTAATTGGCTAGTTAATTTCCTTTAATTGAGACGTTTTTATTTTGGTTTTATAAAGAGACTCAATGCTTAGTTTTTTTAAAAAAAAAAAGAGGAACAAAATTAACAAACAAGAAATTTTCAGAGCATTTTATTTTCTTTGTTTTTGGAAGGGTTCAAGCACTTTTGTGGTTCGTTGGGAACGGGATTTGGTGGTGCCCATACTCGTTCGGGTTTTCCGTTGTATCCTGGGAAACAAACGTCCCAAGTTCTACTGCACCTACGGTAGGGGACGAATTTGTTTTAAGGATATTGTTGTAATCAACAAGCCTCGGGAAAGTGAAGAAGGATCATCAATTTCAGGGTCGAACTTACAGCCTCTACCTCTACTCATCACCCTCTGCTGTCAGCCTCTGCCTCTGCCATCAGCCTCTACTGTCAGACTCTGCCTCTGCCATCAGCCTCTGCTGTCAGCCTCTGCCATCAGCCTCTGCTGTCAGCCTCTGCCCTTCAGCCTCTGCCTCCGCTCTCAGGGTCTGCCTCTGCCCTCAGCCTCCGCTCTCAGCCTCTACCGTCAGGGTCTACTCTTAGGGTCCGCCGTTAGGGTCTGTTTGAGGATAATAATTATAATTGTAATTTTGTCATATTCGGATTTCCCAATTACCGTGTAATAATTGTAATAATTGTTGTATACAAAATTTTGTGTATAAATTGATCTTGGAGTATATTTTAAAGTCTAAGTTATTATTAAACCAAAATTTTGAGCGCCTCTTCAAACTTTTGAAACCCTGTATCAATACTGGGGATAATATGGTAATGCCCTAATATTTAAAAGCATGTATATTAGGAAAAACTCATCTAGGTAATCCAAATCAAGTAACAATACTCAGTTTCACTTTTAAGGATTATAAATATAAAATATTATACATACATAAACTCTTACTTGTAATTTTTACACCTCTCTCACTGTAGCTACAATGAGAAGGGTGTAAAAATTATAAGTAAGAAGAGTTTATGTATGTATATCATTGGTCTTATAAATATAATATAAATCTATAAAAATAACACATTATAAGATTCAGTACGTACCATATCAAAGTGGCAATGAATGGAATGGATTCTTCGATTGGGAATATAATTTACTACATAAATATTTAGAACGTAACACACAAAAACAAAAATAACAATAAATAAAAAAAAAAAATTGGTATGTCTATGCTTTCCACTGTTCCAAAAAAAAAAACTACAAGGGAAGAAAACTATAAAACAAATAAAAGATTAATTTTTTTAGAATAGGAGAAATATTAGATTAAATGAGGATATTTTTATAAGATAATATTTAATTTTATTATGACTTTTTTTTTTATTTAGATTTAAGTCAGAAAAATTCAATTTTTCTATTAATAGGTAAACTTCTGAGATTAAGAGATAAATTAATAAAAATAAACGAGTAAAATATCAAAATTTTGAAAGTAAGAGACTTTAGACATATAAACAAAAAGGCCTTGATTTTAAAAATAATATTTGAGTCCACAAATGTCTCTCACCAAGTGAGAGACATGGGTTCGAGTCCCCACAAAAGCAGTGTGGACTCAAACTTTCCTCTTTAGGATGAAGAAGCTCTCTTATATGGGAGTTGATTCCCAAGCTGTGTCTTGGTTGATTTATAATTTGTAAGTCCTGAGTTACGTCTCGGTTGATTTCTGGGCTGTGCTATAATTGTATGTATCTAGATTCCCAATTGATAGCATATTGTAATATATGTAGTTTGTAATAATTCAAAAAAAAAAAAAAAGTGATTCATGGTGATGGCATTTATAATATACTATTTGTTTAAAAGCATGTATGCTAATGCTACTAGGGAAGGCTCATCTATGAAAGCCAAATCAAGATTTGATAAAATTTTATGACAACATATGAACGATTATTGAACGACTATAATGTTTAGTTCCCCTTTCACGGGGATCCTGTGAAACCTTTTTCTGATTCTCATATGTAATTTATTTTTAAGGAAAATAATATTAAACTATTATGTAGATTATTATAACGATACTTTAATCCTCACGGTTTAAAAATATAAAGTTTAATATATATTGTTAAATATTTTCAGTTAATTTGAGTCATTTTTTTTATTTCGATTAATGTTAAATAATTTTTTGTAATAGAAAGTTCTCAATCGTATACCCAATGAAAAATATAACAAATATCGTCCTAAAGATTGAAAAGTGTAACGAACGTTCTGTTGGAAAATTATGACACATAGCGTCACTATTTGTAAAAGACATTGTGGTTTTTGTACAAATTAACTATGTGACAATGGAAATTGCTATTTTATCATTTTGTAATTAGATTACTTAAATATATAAATGATAAAAGTCATTATGATTAGTTCCGGATTATAAGATATGAGACAGTATCAATCCACTAAGGTTTAATCATTAAATATCCCTAGTCGTAGTATTATCGAGATTGGACATCGATAATGCGGAATAGACTAATATTGCACTTGTACGCGTTGTGGGAGCATAACGACATAGTTCTCAGATATTTAAGTATTGGATACTTATGCAAGTGTGATAGGAGGTTGTGTTTACCGATGGTACGGATTCAGCTTCGCTCAGGATAGACCCCTCAGAATCCCATTGGTAGTATGACTATGTGTCTATGAGAATCCGATTCAGGGTAGGTGTATTTGGTCTTAACCTGAGACTTGCATCGCTAGTACTTGCGACAATCAATACGCTTTGGTTTTGGTCATCCGGGACTTTAACAGGTTCTGTGTACGCCTCTTCTGGGTTTATTGAGAATCGTAGTGTATTGGGTGTGATGTCAAGATGGAAGTATCACTTCAGTCATATGGAGATGATGATCAAGCATGGATACAGAACCAGTACTCTATTATGTTGCAACTATCGGGATAATATGACAAGGTCATGATTATCCGATTAAAGAGACTAGTTGCTTGTGATCCGAAATATACTTCATACGGGGCAGACACTACTCCAGCCCCAGGCCTTGCATGTGACATCCAATACTGGATCGTAATATGCAATACTATGTATACTACGTCTGACAAAGATTATATATTCCTTAAAGAATATTTCTGGAAAATTAGGTAGGCACGACGCTTTGCTAGAAGCCAACCATATCTTGTAAATCGGTAAGAACGTGGTGCCGAGTGTTCGGATAGTCCGACGACCGGATTTACTGCCAACATATCCAGGGATCTCATGGGTCGCTTCCCGAAGATTCACTGATGACGTATGACTCGAACATAATTAATCTGGGATTAATTATAAAAGAGAGAAAATTAATCTAGGATTAATTGCGGAAAGATTTTATCTGGGATAAAATTCAATTAATAGAGAGAGAACGATTAATTCGGAATTAATCGATAAAATAATATATTCGATATATTAAATGAAATTAGATTTCATAACGGAATTAAAATTAGATTTTAATTCGGGCGAACGAATTAATTTGGAATTAATTCACGAGCGACTTTAATAATAATTTTACGAGGCATTATTATTTAATTAAATTTGATTTAATTAAATCGCAATGGAAAATTCGTTAATTCGGAATTAACGAACCCGAGCTCGGAATGTGTTTGCGGGCCCACTCGGATTTTGAATTCAAATGAGGCCCACAATTCACATCACAAGTCTTTTGGGTGATGGAATTTAGTGTGAGTAGATGGTGGCTTGTAAGACACACTTTGTTTTAATAATGAAAGAGCTTGAGTGACATTTACCAAATATGGATTTGGTATATGACTATTATTTTTGGAAAATCAAATAGAATTCATTCACTCTTCTCTCTCTCATTTTGGCGTGAAGATAGCATATCTCTCTCCAATTTCTTGGCTTGACCGAGAGTTGCAAGAACAAGAAGAAAGTTTTGTTGCAAAATTTTTCAAGTGCTAGCACACATTAGATCATACAAAGGTGATAGAGAAACCATTCCAAGAGTTTGGAATCTCAAACTTCAAGCTTGGAGCTTCAACATACATCAAAGAGATGAGCTTGGAACATCTTCTCAAAGTGAATTTTTTGAACTCTACACCTACATCCAATCCGTTCAATGTAAGTATTTCCGCTACTTCTTTGCGTATTCACACCTATTACATGCTTATATGTTATTGGGATTGATCTTAGAGACCCAACAATGGTATCAGAGCCTATTTAAGCTTGAAATTGAATTAGGGTTCTTAATCTTGAATTTGGGTATTTTTGATTTGAGCATGATTTAATCAAATTGTTTGTTTGAGTATGCTTAGATAATGATAACTTAGAGTTATGCATGATTAATTTTATAAAAAAATAATTGGATTAATTTTTCCTTAATCTATAGGCTTGGCCGAATGCATTAGTACCCTAGGTCATTGTGATTTTGTTTTTTTAACCATTGGATGTGTTTAAAATGCTTGGATATATTAGTTTGTGATTTAATTGGATTGAAATCAAAATTGATATAAAAATTCCACCATTGCCGTGACTTGTATAGCATGTAAATGACTTGATTTTGTTTCAATAATGTTGGACATGTATTCAATAATAATGCATGATTAATTAATTAAATTGATGTTTTAGAAATGTTAATTTAAATAATTAATTATTGCAATACACTTTTATTAAATAAATTGTGATATTTGGAATATTATAATTTAATTAATTAGGCTTAATTTGGAATTAGGCTAAAATTGTTGTATTTGGGCTTAATGGGCTTGGTTGGACCAAGTTGGTTTAGGACAATTGGATTGGATCCAAATTGGGCCTAAACCATTCCATTGAGTTCAAATATAATAAATGTGCCTTTTAAATTTAATTGGGCCTAACGGGCCAAAATTAATTTTATGGCAAATAGGGTGATTCCTTTATTGGGCCTTGGCATTTGGATTTGACCCATATTGGCCAAAGCCCATTGGACTTTAATTAAACTAGCATTGGATGTTAATTGGGCTTTGAGATCCATTATGATTAGATTTAGAATCTAAGTCGTAAAGGCACATTAAAAGTGTAATTATTTAATTTGGAATTAAATATAGAATTAGTATTGAATACAAATTAAATTGGATTTAAAATTGTAGTTCGATATAATTCAAGAATTCTCACTTTGAGTACTTATTCTTAAACGAGTTGGACAAATCAAATCGTTGTTTGAACATTGGATGATCACTTAATTCAAAGATTAATTAATTTTATTAGATTGATTGAATAACATGCTTTGTGTGAATACATGGATATATTGTATGAATAATGTATATCAGATGGATATTAGATGGGTGAGGGCAATTTTGGAAATTGTTGTAATAAATTTAGAATTTATTAAATTGGACCTGCATGTCCAGCCTTATCTCTCGATTCTTTGTAATTCTCTTCTCACCAATTCCCCTCAATGTAATGAGGTTTCTTTAATGTATTATGTAATTGGGTAGAAGTTAGAATAGTGCTAGCAGGGGAGAGGAAATTGAGTGATTTGTTCTAGGAATAATTGTGAGATATTCATCCGCATATCATTATTAATTTAGTTATCGCGCCTTATTATGCTTTTAGAATGCATGCTTAAAGGTGTATGATGAGACCTAATCAAAGATAATTAATTGGTTGCCAATTACGCGAAACACCCTCAACAAATATAAGCGTTTTCTTTCCATTGAGTGATTCATTCTCAAGATCCAAGATTGACATTGGTTTGTTGGCCAAAGTCAAGACCTTTGTAAATCGCGGATGTGTTTGAATCATGAAGGCTTTGTTCCATATCGCATGTCTTGGACAAGTTGTGATTTGTTGGCCAAAGTCAAGATCACTTCTTGTTCATCGACATGGATTACGAAGCTTTCCAAAGTCAATGGGTCCCACTTAACTGGAATCATTAAGCTTGTTGAGCCAAAGCCAAGGCTTAGTTGATTCAGAGGAAAAAGTTAGGAAAATATATTGGATATATTGGCATATATATTGTATATATGTTTCGGACTTGGAGGTCCACCTACCAGATCTAGGAATTGGATGAGATCCAATTGATCTTAGAGATCTACCTAGTTAAATATCATACAGCTTGTTGGCCAAAGTCAAGGTTGTGTGTTATTTATGGGATCCTAGCCCACTAGGAAACTAGGTTTCCCGAGTACTCAACAGAGGGTTAGAGGCTCGCCGAAAAATAGTGGGAGGCCAGTATTGAATTTGTAATTTCATTCAAATACTTGGCATTACGCGCTTTGAAATTATTTCGTCACTTTAAATATTTATTAGTTGGACTAATATTCTATTATTTTCTTGTAACAGTTGGACTGTACCCATATATCGTTAATTGAATAGTTTGACTATTGCAATTAAGTTGGCTGGAAAGATCAAAGTTAGGGACATTATCATGGGCGAGAATGTCTTTAATGGTTCAAACTTTCCTGACGGGGATATGAACCTCAGGATTGTCCTGGGGGCTGAGAGAATGTTCTATACGATAGAGAGACCTCTCGGGCCTAAGCCCGGAAATGAGCAGCCGCTTGAGCTTGAGCTTTGGAAGACTCACAGCGATGACAACTCAACTGCTCAATCCGTCATGCTTGCTGCAATGACCCTGCAGTTTCGTCGTCAGAAGAAGGGATTGGATCCCTATGAGATGATTATGAAATTAAGGGACCTTCACCGATCTAACCTTAGGTCGCAGAAGTATGAGTTGCAGAAGAAGCTCTTTCGCTCTCGCATGTCAGATGATACATCTATTGAGCATCATGTGTCACAGATAATTGCTGACATCGAACAGTTGGGATAGCTAGGCATAGTCTTCGAGGCTGAGAATTCTATAGATTTGATCTTACAGTCTCTTTCTAACAGCTGGAGCGGGTTCATCATGAACTACAACATGTTGAACCAAGAAGACACTCTTGGAGAGTTGATGGCTATGCTTAAAGAAGTAGAGAAATAGCTCATAAAGGTTAAAAAGCGCGAGGCGCACTTCGCTTCAACATCTCAGTCTGCCAAGGCTTGGCCAAAGGCTACTGGAGGTGTAAAGAAGAAGAATAAGAAGGGCAAGGCCAAATCATCAAAGTCTTCTGGGAAGGCAAGGGACAAATCCCAAGATGTCTGCCTACAATGTGGCAAACGGGGTCACTGGAAGCGTGACTGCCGTGATTACAAGGTGCAGATGAATGATAAGAAATCGGGCAAGGCATTGGCTTCAGGTATGTTTGTTATAGAAATAAACATGTCTATTACTAGTTTTAAAAATTGGATTTTGATTCTGGTTGTGATTCTAATATATGTACTGATGTGCAGGATCTGCAGATTAGCAGGAGGAGGGAGATTGATCTACGTATTGGAAATGGGACTCGAGTCACGTTTTGGTAGTTGGGACTTACATTTTGGAACTGCCTTCGGGGCATGTACTAAACTTATCAGACTGTTATTATGTACCTAGTTTGACTATGAATATTATATCTATCTTTATTAGGCCAATGTGGGTATACTTTTATATTTAGAAACACTGGGTGTTTTATGTATAAAAATGATATGGAGATATGCAGTGCTGATGTGAATAATGATATTTATATTTTGAATATAAATCAATCTCAAACATATAATGTAACAAACAAAAGGCTTAAACTAAGTAACAAAGATGAAACTTATATGTGACATTGTCGTCTGGGACACATTAACAAGACTCGCATATCCACACTTTCGAAGAGTGGGTACTTGGACAGATTTGATCCAAATTCATATGACGTTTGTGAATCTTGTTTATTAGGCAAAATGCCTAAAACACTTTTTATCGGTAAAAGGTGCACGTGCCACCGAACTGTTAGCCCTTGTTCATAGTGATGTATGTGGGCCCATGTCTAGCCAGGCTAGAGGTGGATATGAAAAAACGTAAACCTTTACGGATGATGCATCGCGTTATGGTTATGTGTATCTTATGAGACACAAGCCAGAAACCTTTGAGAAATTCAAAGAGTTTCGACACGAAGTAGAAAAACAGACCAGCAAAAGTATTAAAACATTACGGTCTGACCGTGGTGGAGAATACTTGAGCAATGAGTTTCTTGATTACTTGGAAAGAGTATGGTATTCTTTCACAGTGGACTCCTCCCGGAACACCTCAATTAAACGGTGTGTCCGAACGGAGAAACCGAACTTTGTTAGACATGGTAAGGTCTATGATGAGTCGCACTGAGCTACGTATTTCCTTCTGGGGATATGCATTGAACAATGCAATACTTATTTTGAATAAAGTTCCGTCAAAGTCTGTTCAACAGACTCCGTATGAGATATGGACAGGAAAGAAACCAGGTTCTCATTCCTGAAGATTTGGGGTTGATGGGCATACGTCAAACGTTTGGAAGGTACCGAACTTGATCCCAAATCAGATAAGTGTCTATTTGTAGGTTATCATAGGGAAACCAAAGGATATTACTTTTACAACCCACAAGAGAACAAAGTATTCGTTGCTCTACATGCGGTTTTCCATGAGAAGGAATTCCTAAATGCAGTGGTAAATGGGAGGAAAGTAGAACTCGATGAAAATCGGAGTGATACTGTTTCTGGCACAGAATCCTTAACGGAACATGAACAGTTCATCAGGGATCAGACTGTACCATAATCTTCGAATACACAAGAACCGCGTAGGTCGGAGAGAGTCAGAAAATAACCTGAGAGGTATGGGTTTCTGATCTCACCTCATGTGGATATTAATCTTATTGAGGAAGACGAACCGGCTACGTATGAGGAAGCGATACAAGATATCGACTCCGCTTTATGACAATAAGCCATGAAGTTCGAAATGGATTCCATGTACACCAACCAAGTTTGGACACTGGTTGATGCACCAGAAGGCGTAAAGCCTATTGGTTACAAATGGGTCTTCAAGAAGAAGACCGACATGGATGGCAACATACAAACGTACAAAGCTAGGCTTGTAGCGAAAGGGTATCGTCAACGACATGGTGTCGATTATGACGAAACTTTTTCACCTGTTGCCATGATTAAATCCATTCGGATAATGCTTGCTATTGCTGCATATTTTGATTACGAGATATGACAGATGGACGTCAAAACCGTTTTCCTTAACGGAAACCTTTTGGAGGATGTTTATATGCAACAGCCTGACAGTTTTGTCGTACCAAGACTTGCAAACAAGGTTTATAAGTTAAATCGATCCAGTTATGGATTGAAGCAAGCATCGCGTTCTTGGAACCAACGTTTTGATGAGATCATAAAAGAATATGATTTCATTCAAAATGAGGATGATCATTGTGTATATAAGAAGGTTAGTGGGAGCGCACTGACATTCATTGTCCTTTACGTTGATGATGTATTGCTTATTGGCAATGATATTCCAATGCTACAATCGGTGAAAGCTTGACTTTCATTAAAATTCTCCATGAAGGATCTGGGAGAAGCATCATTTATTATAGGAATAAAGATCTATCAGGATAGATCTAGAAAGCTGCTTGGACTCTCCAAGAGCACGTACATTGACAAAGTGTTGAAGAGATTCAACATGGAACAGTCTAAGAGGGGACCGTTGCCAGTGTCACATGGCGTCACTCTATCTAAGGACATATGTCTTAAAACTTAAGATGAGAGAGACAATATGAATCGGATCCCGTTCACTTCGGCAATCGGATCGATGATATATGCCATGATATGTATGCGACCGGATGTCTCGTATGCTTTGAGCATGTGTAGTCGCTATCAGGCTGATCTAGGTGATGGTCACTGGATGGCGGTTAAGAACATCCTTAAGTATCTTAGACGAACTAAGGAAGCTTTCTTAATCTATGGAGATGGAGAACTTGAGGTAACAAGGTATACCGATGCAAGTTTCCAAACCGATAAAGACGATTGTAAGTCGCAATCTAGGTACATATTTTGTTTGAACAACGGAGCAGTAAGCTGGAAATCTTCCAAGCAAGAGACTGTTGCCAATTCAACAACAGAAGCGGAATATATTGCTGCAGCTGAAGCAGTAAAAGAGGCAGTTTGGATCCGTAAATTCCTAATTGGATTAGGAGTAGTTCCATTAGCAGCTGAGCCCGTTTCATTGTATTATGACAATAACAGGGCTATAGTGCAGGCTAAGGCCTAATTTGATTAGGAGTAGTTCCGTTAGCATGTTCTTCGACGTTTCCATCTGATTCGTAAGATCATACATCGTGGCGATGTGAAGATCGAGAAGGTCGCATCAGAGGACAACATTGCAGATCCGCTGACGAAAGTTATTCCTCAGCAAAATTTTGAGCGACATGTACATAGTTCATGTGTTAGATGCTTGAGTGAATGACTATAGGCCAAGTGGGAGATTGTTGGACAATTATGACTCATAGCGTCACTATTTGTAAAATACATTGTGGTTTTTGTACAAATTAACTATGTGACAATGAAAATTGTTATTTTATCATTTTGTAATTAGATTACTTAAATATATAAATGATAAAAGTCTTTATGATTAGTTCCGGATTATAAGATATGAGACAATATCAATCAACTAAGGTTTAATTATTAAATATCCATAGTCGTAGTATTATCGAGATTGGACATCGATAATGCGGTATAGACTAGTATTGCACTTGTGCGCGTTGTGGGAGCATAACAACATAGTTCTCATATATTTAAGTATTGGATACTTATGCAAGTGTGATAGGAGGTTCTGTTTACCGATGGTACGGAAACAGCTTCGCTCTTGATAGACCCCTCAGAATCCCATTGGTAGTATGACTATGTGTCTATGGGAATCCGATTCAGAGTAGGTGTATTTGGTCTTAACCTGAGACTTGCATCGCTAGTACTTCCGACAATCAATACGCTTTGGTTTTGGTCGTCCGTGACTTTAATAGGTTCTGTCTACGCCTCTTCTGGGTTTATTGAGAATCGTAGTGTATTGGGTGTGATGTCAAGATGGAAGTATCACTTCAGTCATATGGAGATGATGATCACGCAGAGATACAGAACTAATATTCTATTATGTTGCAACTATCAGGATAATATGACAAGGTCATGATTATCCGATTAAAGAGACTAGTTGCTTGTGATCCGAAATATACTTCATACGGGGCAGATACTACTCCAGCCCCAGGCCTTGTATGTGACATCCGATATTGGATCGTAATACGCAATACTATGTATACTACGCCTGACAAAGATTGTATATTCCTTAAAGAATATTTCTGAAGAATTAGGTAGGTACGACGCTTTGCTAGAAGCCAACCATGTCTTGTAAATCGGTAAGAACGTGGTGTACCGGGTACGCACGTGTTTGGATAGTCCGACGACTGGATTTACTGCCAACATATCCAGGGATCTCATGGGTCGCTTCCCGAAGATTCACCGATGACGTATGACTCGAACATAATTAATCTGGGATTTATTATAAAAGAGAGAAAATTAATCTAGGATTAATTGCGGAAAGATTTTATCTGGGATAAAATTCAATTAATAGAGAGAGAACGATTAATTCGGAATTAATCGATAAAATAATATATTCGATATATTAAATGAAATTAGATTTCATAACGGAATTAAAATTAGATTTTAATTCGGGCGAACGAATTAATTCGCGAGCGACTTTAATAATAATTTTGCGATGCATTATTATTTAATTAAATTTGATTTAATTAAGTCGCAATGGAAAATTTGTTAATTCGGAATTAATGAACCCGAGCTCGGAATGTGTTTGCGGGCCCACTCGGATTTTGAATTCAAGTGGGGCCCACAAGTCACATCACTTGTCATTCTCATCACTTTTTGGTGATGGAAGTTAGTGATGAGTAGATGGTGGCTTGTAAGACACACTTTGTTTTAATAATGAAAGAGCTTGAGTGACATTTACCAAATATGGATTTGGTATATGACTATTATTTTTGGAAAATCAAATAGAATTCATTCACTCTTCTCTCTCTCATTTTGGCGTGAAGATAACATCTCCCTCTCCAATTTCTTGGCTTGGCCGCAAGAAGAAAGTTTTGTTGCAAAATTTTTCATGTGCTAGCACACATTAGATCATACAAAGGTGATAGGGAAACCATTCCCAAGAGTTTGGAATCTCAAACTTCAAGCTTGGAGCTTCAACATACATCAAAGAAATGAGCTTGAAACATCTTCTCAAAATGGATTTTTTGAACTCTACACCTACATCCAATCCGTTCAATGTAAGTATTTCCGTTACTTCCTTGCGTATTCACACTTATTACATGCTTATATGTTCTTGGGATTGATCTTAGAGACCCAACACGTTCACCTATAATGTAATAGATGTATACCCAATGTTTGAAGTCAATTATATACCTAAGTTTGATATATTTTCAATTTTTAAGTGGACCGGCGAGGAATGTTCATAACTTGAATTTTTTTTAATACTAATTTATACTCTATCAATTGTTCCATATTTTATAAATTAATTCATATTTTCTGGTAATTATGTTACATCATAGATTTGATATTCATCTCAATGCTCATCATATCTCTGTCGGCCCACTTCATTTCGTTTAGTGGTCTATGAAATTGGGCCTTGGCCTGAAGCCCATTTAAAATAAGGGCTTTAATGTGAATAACAAATTCTCTAGTTCAGGTCTTTTGTTTCGAGCCTTTGCTCAACCTGCTCTAATTTATAACACTTTTGAACTCGAATTCAGGACCCGACAACCAAATTCTAAACCCTTATTTTATTATTATATAAAATTACTAAAACGATAAATATTAAAATTTAAACTCTTATTGTTGTATACATCCAGAATCTTGCATTATTTTAAAGGTGAAAACGTTGGCCTTATTGCAATTTGCATACAACATAGGAAAATCACAGACTAAAAGGGGAATAAAAAAGGGAAAGTATAACAAATTAGAGAGCCAGTGTGGATAAAAAAAATATAATACTAAATGAAATCCTTGCAGATTTTAATGTTCACAAGTTTCACTAATAAGGGTAAATTGGGTATTATATGCGGTATATTGAGAGAGATTGATTATGTTTAAATATATAATGGATTTAATTAAGAATGGGAGACTAATGAGATAAATTGACAAACTCAATTATCACTTCATAAAAAAAAAAAAATGAAATAACTTGGGCTTCAAATAGACCTATTAATAGAGGCCCAAACACAAAGTGGACGATCACACCATCAACTTTTAATGAAAAATGAGTCATCTGACACTGCTTTTTGGTGACACAAAAACGATTTTTTTAGTGGAAAATTAATTATCAATAATATACTCAAATAATGACACATTATTAAAAATACATAACTGTTGACGAGTGATTTTCGTCTCAGGGGCAGTTTCGAGATAACCATCCCGAGACAATCCTCCTTCAACCTTGAATTTGTTTGGTTATGGAAGACCAAAAACAAATGTGACAAAAGACAAAGCAAACACAAAAATCGACAAATTGTGTTTAACATGGTTCGGCGGAGCTACTCCAGCCTACGTCCACAGACACAAAATAGATGGGGTTATTTTATTACCAAACCGAGCTCTAGCGACCTGATTAGGGACATGTCTAACAGTAACCGAGCTGTCGGTCGTTCTTTGAGTTTCTTACAAGTAATATTCGAATGAAAAATTTTCCAACCCTTACAAATGAGATCACCATCTCCTTATATACTAATGGATATACAATATTGTTCTCATATCTTTGTGACGCCAGCACTGCAGGTCTGCGGGTTTCCGGTGATTTGACAAGCTCTTTTCCCCAATCTGCCATCGCCGAAAGCAAAACCTACCCTCTGAATTCCCGTCACATCACGCCGTAAAAGTACATTGTCTCGCATTTTCATTAATGATGACAACCTGTTAGATTTCGAATATGAAAGTTGATTTCGGAGGGAAAAATCCAAACAATCCTGATTACGCGTCAGTTATAGGACGTCGGTCGGTAAACTTACCGAATACCTCGATTGTGTTGGGGTTGGTGCTCAGAGCGCCAATTCCCGGTTGTATTTCTGTTGAATACTTCTGTAAAACATTATTATTATGAATAATATATGCAGTTTCTATAATATAATCTATCTTTCTATATGGTAAAGACGTAATGACCCTAGAATGATTAGTCATGATACAGTTGCAAAAGCGTCGCAACGACATTGAGAAGTATCATGACGTTGTCATTCTCAGACAGTTCATGGTCAAGGTTTACACTACTTGGTCAGTATAGTAAACCCGTTGAGACCGGTACATGTCGTATACTGGAATATATGATTCCAATGGTTTCTCAATGAACCATAAGTCTTGGAACTAGTATAGACGTGTAGGTGTTTATAGCGGATAAACACTGAACGACTCACCAAAGATTCTTAATGGATGGTACACCAGCGTCAATAAGAATCTTCTCGGGTTGAGTAGCACTTGTGATTCTTAGACTTGAGATGCCATTGTGGGCACATGAGACATCTTCTACACTTAGATGGCAGTCACGTCACCGATCTATTTAGATCAGACCTCCGCCTGTTCATTGGGTGTAGATAGATCCTCAGGGTGTCCTATGTGTGTCAAGATAGGATCCGTCAGTTCTGTGTATCAGAGCATACGTAGTCCATATGATTAGCAATCAGATAAAACCATGGGCCCGTGGTAAAGTTTAGAAGCTAGTTCTAAACATTCTTTTAGAGATTGCTAATAGAATAGTCGACTGGATAATCCCGATAGAGATTTGACGTTTACATCTATATCTCTGGGATTTATCCGGATACCTGTGACGGAGGAATTATACATTTGCCTTGACCTCGACCTGTATGGTTCAGCGAGATTATCCGTGATCGTCATAATCTACGGGTGGATAGATTATGGACACGAAATTTGATTTCGTGACGGATATACCTGAATCTAGAGAGTCTCAATAATGAAACATACTCGTAAAGCACTAGAGCAACATTAATAAATAATATTGATTATTTATAAAGTCGTTTAAAGGTTAAACGCAAGATACGTGCTAAATAGACTAGATAGTCATTTGCCTAATTATTTTGTATTTACATTTAATACTTGATTAATTTAAATACACATTAATTAATAGTCAAAATGAGTTATTTGACTTATATCCTAAATGAATATATGTTTTTAATATTTAATGTAAATATTATACATGTATTTAATATATTTGTATTTGATTAATTAATTAATTATTTAATTGTTGAATGATTAAATTAATTAAAATATAAATATCTTACATTAGGATATATTAAGTAAATGATGTTAGTTGCCATTGTTGACTTAAATAAATATCTATAAAGTTGTTTTAGATATTTGTATTAAGATAACAAATGAATTTGAAATGAAAATGAAATGAAAATTTGATATATTAATGCTTGTTAAATTCGGCCAAGGCCAAGTTGCACAAGTATATATTGTTTTCATTTTCTTTTCATTTAAAAAACCTAATACACTTCACAAAACATAAAACTCCATTGAAGAAACATAAAGGGAGCTTGAGAAAAGAAAGACAAAAATCAAAAAGCTTGGAAATTTAGTAAGTTTCTCAAACTTGCTATTAGTAAGGAAATTGTTCCTTATGTTCTAGGCTTTAATATATGATATTCTAAGGTTATTTCTTTCTTTGTTCCTTGTGGTTTTTGTTGATGGAAGTTTTGATGGAGGTGTAAAGCATGTGTGATGAAGGAAGTGTATGACTATTGTAGTAATAAGCTTTCTTTTAAGGTTTAGGAAACCAAGTTGCTAATCTAGAGTTTTTGACCCACTCTTAGATGACCTAGATTTGATCTTGAGTTGTTTCATTGTGTTGAGACTTGGATTGGATGTAAGGATGATGATTGAAGTAATTGATTTAATGTATTTGGTCTAATTTGTCCAATTTGTGGAAATTGAAAAATTAGGGTTCATGACCAATTCCAAATTTGGGGCTTTTCATATATGTTGTGTATTTGTGTGTTTATATGATGCATATAAATTTTCATGTTTATTGGATTACATTTAGATGTGTTTTGAAGCATGAAATGACAAAAGGCACAAAATGCCCCCTTTGTGAGGCTCACGGCTTTAGAGTCAAAATTTGGGATTTTTTTGTTGCTTATGGTGTTTTGATGTTTTGAACATGCTAAGTTCATCTTAGAAATGATTTAGAATCATTCAAAATTGATTAGATCAATTTCGGACTAAAATGGACAAAATACCAAAGTAAGGGTAATTTGGTAAATTCACTTAAATATGATTTATTGAATTTTATTTCATAATTTGATTATTGAATAATTAAATAAATATTTTTATTTAATTAATCCGAGAAAAATTTTTGAAATCGGAAAATACGATTTTCCACCGCTTCCACTGCGTTACCGGATTTAACCCCAAAAAACCCATACAAAATGGTATCAGAGCGAGTCTAATTCTAGGCCACCTAATATGATTAGCCTTCATTGAATCAATGTTTAATCATGTTTTCTTTACTTTATGCATGCTAATTAGGATCTAAAATTGGTTAGATTTAGGGTGTATGACACTTAGCGGAAAATCCCTAATTAATAATGTTTGAATGTAATTATGTATTTGATGCATGTTATATGGTCCGTCTTGTCAATACGGTTTATGAATACTTCTTTGTGACTACATCCGAGACCGTGCCTCTGCTGTGAGGGTGTAGCCGATAAAGATTTATTTATACGGATGTATATCAGATACTAGGTAAATTCAAGTAAAAGCGGAATTCTGAACGTGCCCTAGCTGTCAGGATTACGTAAGTAACTTGAGTTTATCATTGACGAGTTTAACCTTGGTACGTCTCCTTGTGGGCCTGCCTTCGCAGCGACAACAAGAACAGCCAGGACCGGATACTTAGGAGTCACTATTGAGTGATTGACAAATGAGTTGTCTACCTGATGAATATACGTAGGTGAGACCGTGCCTCTGCTGTGAGCTGAAATATATTCACGGGATCCACCTTTCACTATTAGTATTTAATTTAATCATTAAATATTTGTATTCTGTCTTGGGATTACAGTATTGCATGATTTAGTGGGAGGGGCATTTTTAGATTAAAAATCCATGATCTAGTTTATGCTTTTGATATTATATGAAACTGCTTAATTTCTGCTAACCGTTTTTCGTGATCTATATGATAGATTGGCGATGGCGGTACAATCCACAAATCAGTTTACGCGTATGCTTGATGCGAACAAACTGAAAGGCGCTGAGAACTTCGCTGAGTGGGAATTGGATTTGAGGATTGTCCTCGATTCCGAAAAGCTGGGATATGTTCTTGAGGGTCCGTTGCCCCTTGCTGTGGGTGCGGATGCTTCGGAGGAGGAACGCCAAGTTTTTGAAACTTGGAAGGATGATGATTTAAGGGTTAAATCATACATACTTAGTTCACTGTCTCCGAAACTCAAGCAACAGTACTATGGTATGCTAGATTCCTATAGTATGATGACGCGATTGAGACAATCGTTTGAGAATCAATAACAAGTGATTGTTCACAAAGTCGCCATGGAACTGTTCCATACGCGTCTGGATGAGGGGCAAAGTGTTAGCCCACATGTTCTTCAGATGATCGATTTGATCGATCAATTGAGGCAACATAATCTCATTTTGAATGACATTCTCGGTAGGAGTGTCATTCTTGGTTCGCTACCAGCTTCATTTCGCCAGTTCGTGATGTACTTCAACATGCACGGGACTGTCTGTACCTACCAGGAGCTACATAGGATGTTGCTCACGGCAGAAGAGGACCTTAAGAAGGGAGTGCCGACTCACCCTCATAGAACTACTTCTCTTTCGGCTTCTTCCCAAGGATGGTCCAAGGGAAAGAACAAGAAAGGCAAGAAGAAGAAGAAGGCTTTTGGTCCTCAACAACATGCGAAGATTGCAAAGCCTAAGAGGGCTTCTGAAGACAAATGCCACCACTGCGGCAAAGTCAGGCACTGGAAGAGGAACTGTCCTGATTACATTGCCCAGCTGAGGAGAGACAGAGCATCTACATCAGGTACTTTTATTTTTCCAGTTATTGATTTATCTTTGGCTTGTGAAGCCGTTACATCCAACTGGATTTTAGATTCTGCTTGTCCCATTCACATTTGCAATTCGTTGCAGGTGCTGAAGGAAAGTAGGAGGCTGAAGCCCGGGGAGATGCAGTTGCGGTTCGGGAGTGGAGAATCTTTGGATGCAGTTGCAGTGGGAGTATGCGAGATCTCATTGCCGAATGAGACACTTTTGTTATATGACTGTCATTTTGTACCGGGATGTGTCGCAAATATTATATCACTTTTTGTATTGGATATAGAAGACTTTTGTATTAATATTAAGAATAGTTCTTTGTATTTATATGATAGTAATAATATTCAGATCCTTTGTTGTCCAAACCAGCATGGTCATTATACATTGCAAACTTCTAAAGATATATTAAATACTGGAGTTAATAAACGTAGTTTACCTGTAATTAATAATACTGAACTTTGGTATATGAGACTTGGTCACATTGGCGTTAAACGCCTTACCCAATTGGTTAGGAATGGTTTGATATCAGATCTTACCATTGAATCCTATCCAACTTGTGAATCTTGTATTTAGGGTAAGATGACCAAAGCCCCATTTTCTGGTGTTGGACACCGCACCACTAACTTACTGGAACTCGTACATTCTGATGTATGTGGTCCACTAAGTCAAACTGCTCACAGTGGTTATTCGTACTTCGTTACCTTTACCGATGATTTGTCACGGTACGGTTTTGTGTGTTTGATGCGACATAAATCAGAAACCTTTGAAAAGTTCAAAGAGTTCCGAAATGAAGTAGAAAAACAAACTGGTAAATATATTAAATGCCTTCGATCTGATCGAGGTGGAAAATATATGAGTGGTGAGTTCATGGATTATATGAAGGAGAATGGGATTCTCGCTCAATATACTCCTCCAGGTACACCACAGCACAATGGTGTATCTGAAAGGAGAAATCGGACTTTATTGGATATGGTCCGATCGATGTTGAGTTTCACAGATTTGCCCTATTACTTATGGGGTTACTCTCTCTTAACAGCCGCACATCTTTTGAATAAGATTCCTTCAAAGGCTGTTCCTACGACACCGTATGAAATATGGTTCAGTAGGAGACCAAATCTTAATTACATTAAGGTTTGGGGTTGTCCTGCCTATGTCAGGGTGACTCAGCAAGATAAGCTTTCGCCTCAAGGGAAAAAGTTTAGGTTTGTTGGATATCCTTCGAATACGAGGGGATATCTGTTCTATGATACCGAGCATCGAAATGTGTTCGTAGCTCGCTTCGCAAAATTTCTAGAAGTAGAATTTTTGTCAGAAGGTGGTAATCATAGACAGGTTGAGCTTGATGAAGTCTAACTTGAAAACAACGAACCAACGGAGGAACCTGAAGTTCAAGTAGATGAAGAACCTTAAACACACACACTCCGTAGGTCGGAAAAGGGTATCTAGACCTCCTGAACGCTTGTATTTGATACAAGAAATGAGTCTGGATGTTCTCTTAGTTGAAGAGACAGATCCTTTCACCTATAGAGAATCGATGTTGGACATCGACTCCGTGAAATGGCAAAGTGCCATGAAATCCGAGATAGACTCAATGCATGAAAATCAAGTTTGGGACTTGATTCCGCTTCCCGAAGGAATTGTTCCTATCGGTTGTAAATGGGTTTACAAGAGGAAGCGCGGGCCTGACGGTAAGGTTGAAACTTACAAGGCCCGACTGGTAGCAAAAGGTTACACGCAGCGACCTGGCGTTGACTACGATGAAACTTTTTCACCAATTGCAATGCTTAAGTCTATTCGGATTTTGCTTTCTATAGCTGCGTATCATGATTACGAGATTTGGAAAATGGACGTCAAAATGGCTTTTCTAAATGGATTTCTTGATGAAGAAATCTATATGGAACAGCCGGAAGGTTTTGCGACCAGCGAAAACTCGGGCATGGTGTGTAAGCTTAAGAAGTCCATTTATGGACTTAAACAAGCTTCACGAAGTTGGAATCTTCGATTCAATGAGATTATTAGATCGTCTGGTTTTCTCAAGAATTCGGAATCCTGTGTGTATCAGAAGGCCAGTGGGAGCATGGTCGTATTTTTAGTCCTATATGTTGATGACATCCTAATCATTGGGAATGATTTAGGTATGTTACAAAGCGTCAAAGCGTACCTCTGTAAGAATTTCTCCATGAAGGACCTAGGAGAAGCTTCCTATATCTTAGGGATAAAACTCTATAGAGATAGACAAAGGAGGCTGATTGGGTTATCCCAATCAACGTACATAGATAAGATCTTGGAACGGTATAGTTTTGGTAACTGTAAGACAACAAACATACCGTTCAGACATGGGATACATCTTTCTAAGAAGATGTGTCCACAAACAGAAGATGAGAAGGTTAGAATGTCTAACCAACCTTATACTTCGTGTTTGGGTAGCATAATGTATGCCATGTTATGTACGAGGCCTGATATCAGTTTCGTTGTTAGCGTAACTAGTCGATATCAGTCCAATCCAGGTAATGACCATTGGATGGCCATTAAACATATCCTAAAGTATCTTAAAGGTACTAAGGATAAGTTGATTATTTATGGAGGAAACGAGCTGCAGGTTAATGGGTATATAGACTCCGATTTTCAATCGGATCCGGATGATAGAAAGTCTACATCTGGATTTGTCTTTACCCTTAACGGAGGTGCAATTTGTTAGAAGAGTTCCAAACAGGGATCGACAGCTGATTCCACCACTGAGGCGGAATATATTGCAGCTTCTGAAGCTGCAAATGAGGCTGTGTGGATAAAGAACTTTATCACAGAATTGGGAGTTGTCCCAAGTATCGAGAATGCGATTCCATTATACTGTGATAATACTGGAGCCATTGCGCAAGCAAAGGAACCGAG